>JAKUBG010000021.1:0-186467 GCA_030563145.1 Schwanniomyces polymorphus var. africanus
CTGAAGCTCTGAGTATCTGAAATGCCGTTCAGATACTCCCTTCTGAAAAACTATATAAAGACCTTCTATTTCCCTTAACTTGTAGCTCAATCTACAAGGGAGTTAGATCTAATAAATACATCGCTAACCTTTATAACCAATACACAATACGATTACCTTATTAGGACTGACTTCCTTACAACTTCACTTTTGCTGAGTTGGTCCCAATAAGATCGACAAGGAGTCTTTTCTTCCTCATTTATTTATTGATAACGTGTTAGTACTCCAGCACAGGATAAGAAATCCAGGTATAACACATGACATTCAAACCACATCATGTAATGAAATATAATTTTATTTTATCCACTATTGTCACGTGATAAAAGACATAAATTGTTTTGATGCAAAATAAATGAAGCCCTTACAAGTGTAAGAGGATATTTGTGAAGTCATCAAGCATACGTGACATAAGTCATTTGAATATAAATTGAACAATTAAATAGCTAACCTGGCACTCGATTCATTGTCTAGTCTACTCAAGTATAAAAATGGATAAAACACTTATCTAACTTAGAAGTATAAAAAGTACAATTAGTTGAGCGAATCACAATGCAATTGTGCCCGTAATTTAATATAAAATATCATATTCTAACAAAGCTCATGGTTTTACTAACAAATTTTTTTTATTTCAGCATGAGCAATAGCTAATTGCTTCGATATATTGATATACCTATGGTCTTATATAAATAAACTAATTATTTAATGGCAAAGAAAAGATTGGCATCTAAAAAAAGTGATTAAGGAATACTAACACAACCAAACTTTGCAACCTTACATGAAAACCATAAGATTTTAGAATTGGCGAACAACCTAATAGTATTCACATTTAACACCACCTGTAAACTTCGTTTTTTCTTCTTCAAATAATGCCTCTGTTGGCATGAAGTTGGAAAATTTTACGTCAAGGAGAGTTGACCTAACACATGATTTTCCTTGCAATGATTCAAGCAATGTGCGAATAGTACATCCACAATTCCTGCAAAACTGCTTATGTTTAGGAAGGCCACTATTAGTCTTTTTGATCTCGTATTCACCAAGATTATTTTCAGTATCAGTAATTTCCACATTATTCGTATCATAAACTGCCATTATTTGACCAAGATGACCAGAATTTTTCCTACAGTCACTGCAATAACATATAAGGTTTCCTGAAGGCGCTCCGATCAATTTCATTTGAATTTTTCCACAGACACATGAACCCTCGTAGGACTGATTATCCTCTGACATATTGTATAAACTTGTTATTTAGATATTATCAATTTATTAAAATATAAGTTATATTTATATAATACACTTTTCGATGAACAATTATTTCACTTGCCAATTGTGGGGTTTAAATTTTTTGAATGAAGTCATGCATATAATTGAGATAAGATCCCACCTACATGAATTTCTGCATGTTATATGCAGAAATTTCCTTGTATAATAAATCTATTTGTCTATGCATTACGTTACTTTTATACGACAGGAGTATGATGATTAAGTTCGGAGGAAATTGCTTGATCTATTTGCTATCTTAGGCTATAAAATAAAATAACCTACAAACGGAATTGGGTAATGATTCGTATTTTAAGTATTGTGGTCATTAACATGAACCAAAGTGGGACATCCAATATCAGGGAAGTAGTATGATGGTTCGGCATTGGGGTCTAACATGTTGATACAAGGAGGTGTTACAATATCTTCGTATAAGGTATGTAAGGAATCTGGAACGTAATGATGAGAAACATCGTAGTGCGAAATTAACTCTCCTAGTGATCCATAGCCTATTACCCCACAACACCCATCATCTTTACACCACCAAACCTGGCCATCATTAACCAAGCTCTCATACATTCCTGTGGATGAGGTTTCAGAACTTGGTTCCAGCAGCATAGATTCTAAAGATAAGCTATGACAAATTGAGTCGTTAGATGTAAAATTCGTATATACTGACCAAGCTTCTCTGTATAATGGATCGTCTGGAGAGCGCATAAGCAGTTCAAATTCACTTCTTTCGGATTTTGACATTGTAACTTCTGAATTTCCATAACTCTCATAAGATCTAGTAGAATTGTTAGAATGGGCTCTTAGATGACGTGCAATCTGCTGTCTTGTTACAAAGCCTTTTTCACAATTCAGACATACAAATGGTTTCTCGCTTCTATGTGTGAGCATGTGTACTTTTAAATGTGAATTACGTAAAAACCCTTTCCTACAGTTTTGAAACGAACATATAAAAGTTCTCTGATCAAAATGAGACCTACGATGTTGTTCTACCAAGCATGGACGAGTGTAACGTTTATCGCAACCTTCAACAGGACATGTATATCTTTTAGGGCGTCGAGATTCCTTGTTTAAACCCGAAACATCAACCTGAATAGTATTATCTGATTTATCTTTGAATGGAGTCGTTTCATTCATATTTTGTTTAGATGAGGAATTACTAAAGAAAGAAAGAAAATAATTTCTTAATTAAAAAGTTACGACTTCGACTACCCTCAACACTACATACACTCTATCGCATACTTCAATATGGGCAAAGGGTGAAAAATCGGAAAATTGTTGAAATTACCTATTGAATCAATATACTTAATAATTAACAACATCCATTCCTAGCTTATCTAAATACCGAAAACATGCTACCAGACCAAATTCCGTTGGGTAGTATTGCATAAATGCATTGAAACCGGGCTTAAGATATTTATCTGACATACCCAATAGAAGAAAGGGAGAACAATAATAAGTAATGAGTCATTAAGCTTCTATTTCTTGAAAGAATTGTAATGAAAGTTGACTTCTCCAAGAAATGACTAAAAAGTAGTATATTTTCATTGCCAATCATATCCTCAAAATCAAGAGAATTGTAAAAGATTCAACTGTTATGTAAGTGAGTAGTAAATTACCAAAAGGGGCAAGTACAAGTATCTCATTTCTTTTCCCTAAAGCATTTAAGACGTCCGAATTATTAACTTTCTGAATACATAAAGAAATTATATTAATTAAATAATTGTTGCATCTTTTGCGCATTTTCGTAAAATAAATGAAAAATTATAGTTTGAATTTTTATTCTTCCATAGTAATATGAATAAATGTATTAATTAACTAACAATTATGATATCTAGGATTCTATTCTTGGCATAATATAATGTAAGATGATATTAGTTTACTTAAGCAGCTATAGAATTGGTAAATATAAATTATTCTAACTCTTCATCGTCTATTTCATTTTGCGCATCTTCACCATCAGAATCAGTATCATCTTCTAAGCCACCTGCTTCAACTGACATAATATTATCGACTGCATCAGCTCCATTATATTTTCTGGCAATTCTTGAAGCCCTTCCTTGAGCTTTTGCAACTTCTCTTGCTTGACGTTGTAAAGTCTTTAACTCCTCACGGAAAGACGACCTAACGGAACTATTAGAGAAAACATCCCACATTTTTAATGCACCAGTAACACCACCAATAGTAAGGTTTCCTGCAACTTCTATATCACCAGCAAATGATGATGTTAAAACATTACCTAAGCCTAAGTCACGAGAGAGAACCATTGAAGGGCCCTTATTAGCAGAGTTACATTTCCAAAGTTTGACAACTTTTTCACCCATAGCTGAAGTAGTTAACATCCCTGGTATATGCGAATTGATTTCTAAAGATGAAATACCTGCATCATGAGCATGTAAAGTCCAGAGAGGCTTATCTTGGACTCTGACATCGAAGGAGTAAACATTACCACTGTCAGTACCTGCATAAAATAATTCAGGAGTGGAACTGTGGCCCCATTTAACATTTTCAACTTCTTCACCTTGGCCAACTTTGAAGTTTTTAGTCATTTGGGAATCATCTGATATTCTAACATCTGATAATGCAGCAGTACCATCGTAACCACCAGTTAATAATATAGATGGTTCTTGGAAATGCCATTGTGACGAAGAAACAGTTTTACCGGCATGTATTTGGTTTAATGATCTAACGGCAGTACCATTATTCAAATCCCATAATTTGACAGTCTTATCAGCAGAGGTAGAAGCTAATACTGATCTATGAGTTTTGTTATGAGAGAGAGATAAGATGGCATCAGTATGATGAGTTGTAATATGTTGAGACTTCTTCTTTTTCTTTTTGTTCTTTTTAGATAATGCACTGAATGAATTTTGTTGTGGTTCACCTAAAATCAAATCTGGAAATGCTTTGTCAACAAAGTCTAAATTCCAGATTTCAATTTGAGGATCGAAAGTACCCACAGCCGCAAAGTTTCCGATATTATCATTATCTCCAACATCACCTCTACCTGGTTTATAATTAATCCATTCGACACATAAAGGAAAAGCAGGTAACATAACATCATGGTGAACATATAAATTCGACTCTCTTATTAATCCTTTGGCAACATCAGCATCAAACTTGTCTTCTTCTTCTTCATTTGAACCTGCTGGAGCTCCTGCACCATCATCGTAGACATAAACATCTAAATATGAAATATCATCTTCGGTTCTAGTTGCTAAAACTAAATTATCAGTTGGGTATATCTGTAACTCTTGTTTATCCTCTTGAAGATCATTTTCATTTGGTAAACTTAAATATGGATCACTGTCTTCAGTATCCTTGAAATACTTCGCATCTGTAGATGATAAGCCTGGGAACATAGTAACTTCCTCCCCTTCTTTGCCTTCATCATCATTATTGTAATTTTCCAAGTCATACTCTTTCAAGTCGTCATCGATTTCTATGTCTTCCTTGAATTTATTGGAAGAACCTTCATCAGATTCTGAATTTTTCAAATCTTCGGCATCGTTCAATTCAAGCTTGGCCATTTCACTAATTCTTTCCATTTCAGCATCATCTAATTCATACTTCTCTGGAAATTCAGCCGCATACCCTCTTGGAACCCAACTACTTGACGAAATCATCTTTTGTCGTTATTAATGAGATATTCTATAAACTTACAAAGTATGCACAATTTCTTTGAGAAATGCGATGAGTGCAACAATTTTTTTTTTGGAAAGTGCTAACCTGTAAAAGATTAAATATTGACAATTAAAATGTAAAATTTATATCTAACCTATAAATACTAGAATAAAACTACTCCAACACCACTACCTTCATCAGCAAGAATTTCCTTAGTATCTTTATCAATACCACCACTCATTGGGAAGGTCTTGTAATTAAATAAATAGTAATTTAAGAAACCATTACCTGCGCCGAATTTAGCATCCTGGATGAAGTAATTATTATCTTGGGTAGTTAAGCAGTTAAAGACATCAACATTGTAAGATTTGGCAGTAATTAAAGCGTCGTTCATTAGTTCGTTTAACCTCTGTTTATAATTATCAGTTCCAGCAGAATCAGACGCATAGTAGAATAAGTAAGCTACACTCAATTCATCATAAGATGAATTTTGTAAAACAGAAAATGGTAACAAGTAGTAGGAGAAAAAGTCAGTAATCTTACCATCATCATTTTCGACGACATATGTTTTAATAACTTTACTAGCTTCATCTGTAGAACCACTTCCTAATAACCAGTGGGCTAACTCTTCCTTTTCGAAGGTTTGGATCAATTCAAATCTTTCTTGGTAGGTGTTTAATAGATCGTAAACTTGATCCAAATCATTTCTCTCAATCTTACGTAAACCCTTGGTTTTGGTAGCATTAGGTAAGGAATAATGAGCAACCATACCAGCCTTGGTTTGGTTACTAGGGAGATGAGAGAAGCCAACATCATAAAGCTTAGTCCAATTAAGAGGACGGTGAGTATAACGACATGTAGCTACTGGTGATGGTAAACGTACACCTGCGGTATACAATGCTTGCCAAATATTTTGTTTATTTACTCTTCTGGTGATTTCCTTAATTAATACTGGGGCTAATCTCTTAGTTCTCAATTTTTTATGGACACACAAGAAGTTAATTTCAACGCTTGGTATTATGTTTTGGCTCTTGTTGAGTTTCAAGGTAACAGGAATGGCCGAGATAAATGCAACTAATTTGTTGGTTCCCTTAACACGAACACCTACGTACCAATCTTTTCTCCAGCCAGGAGGCTTTAAGGCATAATTGAAGAAGTCATGAGAGTATTTAAATCTCAAAGTGGCGTCTTTGTCTTCAACAAAATGCTCGTATAAGAGAGAGTAAACTTCGTCTAACTCAGTTGAATTTTCAATATCAACCGTGCACCATTCAAAATCACCTAATAATGGAAGAGGATCGTTAGGGATTTTCTCTGGGTCGTTGTTTGTACTGATTGGTCCTTCAGATTGGATCTGTTCATCAAAACTAGGAACTGGTTGCGTTTTCCAAAACTTATAGTCTTCCATCTGTTTCTCTTGAGTCTCTGTCAATTCTTGACCCATAGACAACAATTTTAAGAGCTCCTCAATCGATTTAGGTGGCTTATCCGATCCGTTTTCTGGCATGGTATATATGATTTATAGTTTTGATCTATCCTTCAAATCAGATATTTCTCGTGTTCAGTTTTGAGATGATATTTTTATCTGAGCGCACTAATTTACTGAGAATTTTACTTATCAAGACTGACAATGGTGCTAAAGAATTCTAAATGGGATAAAAGGGCCAAATTCGAGTACTTAAAGAAGCATAATTTGCTTAAGAAGAATAAAGGAGAAGAAATTATCAATAAGCCGAAATGGAGTGGCAAAAAGGAGAGTAATGTTTACAGGCCAGTATTAGAAGCCTCTGACAGCGAATATGATACCGAGGAAGATGAAGCATTCTTGTCACAATTTTTCCCCCAGATTGGTGAGACGGAACTCACCAAAGAACAAAAGAAAAAGATAAAATTGCAGCTTTTACTGGACTTGGAGAATCAAGATGCTGCTAAAGAAGAGAGTGAGGTAATTGATAAAGAGGATATCGATGGCATATATTTGGGGTCCGAGGAACAAAGATTCTTAGATTTGGAAAATAAACTCAAGGATAGTACACTTGAAGATTATATATCCACAGAAATACCCACAACTGGTAAAAGTAGTAGAAATCGTAAATTATTAAGGGCCAAGGAATCAAATGGCCTTTTTGAGGAGTATGGCATTAATTATGCGGATACCGTCCGGAAAAAGGATGATTATAATGATTTAGCTTATATCAAGCAACAGAATCGTAAATTGGATGATATTTCCAACGAAGAGTTAATTGGCTTTAAAGTAGGAGAATCCGTTCTTGGCGTGACTGATCAAAACACGAAATCACAATTAAAAGTATTGGAGGGTGAGGATTTAGAAGAAAATAAGAGAAGGTTAGAAAAAGCTAATCAAGAGAAATTATTGCGACAAATAAAGAACAAATTTGGTGCCTCTAAGACTGGAAAACCACATAAAGTGCTTGAAATCAATAACTTTAATGACCAAGACACTACGCAATTAGAAAACCTTAACGCCAGGTTAACGAAAAATATAGATAACAAAGTTAATAGTGTAGAACCGTTAGATGATGACCTTATAGAGTTATTGGGTGAAACTGGGTTAGGTTCGGATAGATCTGTGGAACATGCAAACCCTACTAAGAGCGGAGATATTGATGAACTTCTCAAATCACTAGAAAAAGATAATACCACGGCATCGGAATATGAAAACACAACTCGAGACCTGACTTCTAGTAATACTCAGTTTATTTCGAAGGCAAAACCATGTGAATCAGATCAAGCATTTTTAGATGATTTACTAGGTTGATAATCGACGTACTGTATATAATCTCACTTTATAGATTATCGATTATAAAGAATCAAGACTGTATTTAAATAGTATGGATGGAGCCATGAGCGGTAGCACTTCAGTTATGAGTAATGGGGATACTAACGAGTCTAATATAGAGAATGAGAAACATTCTATTGGATCCGAAAAGGATAGAAATGCAATTCGTTTGTTTGAGAAGGCAATTGAAAAGGAATCTCATGGGTTAATGTCAGAAGCCGTTGGGTACTACAGAAAGGCATTCAAAATAAATGACCAGGTAGATTTACTTTATAGGAAAGAAAAATTGCCACAAACTGTTAAGAAGATCGCAGAGCAAAGAGGCAAGAATTCTGTACAAAGAGTTGATGAAAACATAGTAAAGAAAATAAATGTGGATGAGCTATTACTAAGCTTTAGACATGTACCCATTTTGCCTCCAGATCCACTGAAGGGAGAAGGAGATGCACCAACCATAAAATTTGCAAATCTTGGCCTAGAAGATGATATCCCTTATGTAGAGCCTATATCGCCTTTGTTGAATTTGCCTGAGGATATATGGCTCTCGATTTTAGAAACGTTAATCATTAATAGTCCAGAATCATGGTTCAATTTCTCCATTACTTGTAAGAAGCTTGCATACCTTGGATTCCAGACGTCTAATATATGGAGATTGCTTTGTAACTTGGTTTATATGAAACAAGTTTACACCGAGAATCAGATGTATCTTGCAAATACTACAGCAGAGACTGAAACTAGTCCAAATTCATTACCTATCCCACAAGACCAATTGTTGATTCTCCCTCAATATAATAATTCATGGAAGCAAATGTTAAGGGAAAGACCTTTTATTAAATTCAATGGCTGTTATATAAGTGTAGTGAATTATTACAGTGAAGGTGGGAAGCAAGAATTCTCCAGCAGTTGGACCAACCCAGTTAGAACTATCACTTATTATAGGTATTTGAGATTCTATCCTGATGGAACATGTTGTAAAATCCTATCCAATTTAGAACCACCAAAAGTCGTACCCAATCTACTGAGGAATGCTCCTATGAATAGTATTATGGGTATTAGTTTAGAAAACATCAAGCAGGGTAATGTCTCAGTTAAAGAGAACCATAAAATTTATATAGGAAGTTGGGATATATCTACTACGGGGCAGGTTCAAGTGAAGATTACAGAGGGTTCAGTTCCATATTATAAATTCTATTATATCTTCCAAATTAAGAACTTAGGAGGAATATTTAAACATGGCAAATTAAACTGGGTAGAAGGCTACGCGATTCGAAAGAAAATGAGTGAAGACGACGATAGAGAAGGAGAAAGAGTTAATTTCTCCATGAAAAATGAGACAGCATTCAAGTTCCTGAGGGTTAAAAGTTACAGTCATAATAATTAGATTGATATAGTTTATTTCAACAATATATCTTCTGTGTAAATGTCAGTTATCGCGCGTAAACTTTAGAACCGCATTAGAAATTTTTTTGTGCTTCCAAAATCATCGTTGGAAAATTTGATTCTATTTGGAGACCAGTAAAAGTAATATCTCTTGAAACAACAATTGAAGAAAGAACAATATGTCCCGTTTCTTTGTATCAGGATATAATTCTGAATCTTCATCTGAAGAAGAAGATTTGTTAAGTACATCTGAAGAAGAACTTGTCTCATCCTCTGAAGAATTATCAACAGATTCCGAATTCGAAAACCATTCTGACTCAGACTCTTCTGATTCAGACTCCGATGCCCGTCCAACAGGACCAGCTTACTTCTTAAAAAAGAGTTTTATTAAGGGATCCGGTGGTGATTCAGACTATGATAGTGATGAAGAAGGTAGAAAAGTTGTCAAATCTGCTAAGGAAAAATTGTTAGATGATATGAAGGAAGCTATTGAAGCCATAAACAGGGCAAAATACTCAAATACTTGGACTACTGTTTTAACTGAATTCGATAGGTTAGGTCGTTTATTGATTAAGTCTACACAACAAAATTTTGGTATTCCAAATTTTTATATTAAATGTTTAGCAGGTTTAGAAGCTTTCATTAACGAGACCAATGAAAATGAAAAGTCCGAAAAGACTTTAAATGGTACTGAATCGAAAGCCTTCAACACATCAAGACAAAGAGTAAAGAAACAAATCAAGGAATATCAAACTTATTATGACCTTTACCAAAAGGACCCAGATGCATTCGACAATGATGAACCTTTGGATGTCGCTACTGCAGTTGAAATTCAAAAGGATGACGATTCATTTACTCCAATTGGCGTTGAAAGAACTTTGAGTCCTGTATTTGCAACCTTGAAGCAAATTTCTGAAACAAGAGGTAAGAAGAATATTGATAAATTTGAACAAATACAAACTTTAGAATCATTATTGGAGAAAATATCTGAAACTGGTAAGCCTTTTGAAATAATTTCAGTTTACCAAATGATGTTATCTATCAGATTTGACGCTTCTTCTAATCAAACATTCATGCCAATTAACCAATGGAAGTTATGTGAGAACAATCTTAATTCCTTATTGGATTTATTAGAAAGTAATATAAATAAGTATCAAATTTCTGAGTTAGGATCGTCTACAGATGACATTGACGTTGAACCAACTGCTAATGAAAATGGTGTCAAGGTAATTTTAGGTTCTATCACCTCATTAGTTGAAAGATTAGATGATGAATTTATCAGATCTTTACAAAGTACTGATCCTCATTCCATTGAATATATTGAAAGATTAAAGGATGAAAGTATTATGTACAAGTTGATTGTTAGAGCTCAAACTTATATCGAAAAGACTACTCCAAAATCTTTAAGATTCAGCGCTGAACAATTAGCCAGAATCATTTTAAGAAGATTTGAACATATTTACTACAAGCCTGATCAACTTATCAGCGCTAATGAAGTTGAAGCTTGGGAGAAACTTGATACTGATTCAGAAATAGTTCCAAAATCATCTCAACCAAGTGAATTAATAGATGGCTTATCTGAATTCTTGACCAACCATTCTAACAAGATTTATACTAAACAATCATTGTTATTCACCATTTATTACTATGCTGTAAACAACAAGTACAATATAGCCAGGGAATTATTCTTATCTTCTCAATTATATGGCTCCATCCACAATGCTGAATCTTCTTTACAAGTTCATTACAATAGAGCTTTAGTACAATTAGGTTTAAGTGCATTCAGATCCGGTTCGATTGAAGAATCTCACCAAACTTTGAATGAAATTGCCAATTCTCAAAGATTAAAGGAATTATTGGGACAAGGTTTCAACTCCAAATATCCAAGTCAGGCCACATCCGCTGAAAAGCAAAAGTTATTACCATTCCATATGCACATAAATTTGGAATTATTAGAATGTGTATTCATGACTAGCTCTTTATTGATAGAAATTCCAGCTTTGGCCGCCGCATCTAACTCATCTAAAGATTCTAGAAGAAAAGCTTCTATTAAATCATTCAAGAGTAAGTTAGAATTCCATGATAGACAATATTTTACTGGTCCTCCAGAAAGCATCAAGGATCATATCGTCTATGCTTCTAGAGCTTTACAAAAGGGAGACTGGGCCAAATCTTACCAATTATTATCATCTATTAAGATTTGGAAGTTATTGCCTGATTACGATTCCTTATTAGCTATGATGAAGAACCAATTACAAGTCGAAGGTTTAAGAACTTATCTCTTCACTTATAGATCCATGTATTACAAGCTTGCTGTATCTAAGTTAGCTAAGAACTTCGATATTTCCGACGAGAAGATTGTTGCTATATTAGAGAAGATGTTTGCATCCGGTGATATCAGTGGTTCGTTTGACGAATCTAAGACTTATATCAACTTTTCTTCTAATGAACCTCAAAGATCAAGATTACAAGAATTGGCTATTGTCATGAATGAAAAGGTTGGTTTATTGACCGAAAAGAATGAAAAGACTGCTTCCAACGGTCACGGTAGAAAGCAACCTCAACAGCAACAACAGCAACAACAACAACAAAAGGAACAAAAAGAATTGATACAAGAAGAAATCAACAAATTCAGGTACGCAAACGTTAATGCTAATAACGATCAATTCCAAGCTACTGTTTGAATTAAATGAACTTGCTTAATCTTCTGATAATTATGTTTCATATTGCATGGCTTTTTTTGCATTTAGAATATCATGGCTTGATTCCTTGATTAAGAATAATGTGTTCTCATCGGTAAAATGGATTTGGTGACTATATTATTTCTTCCCTTTTTTCTTATTTTTATTTTTATGTGGAATTACAATTTACTCTACGTCAGATTAATTATTGTTCTATCTATATTATATAGCAATAAACTAATAAAGAACATCTTTAAAACTTTCAATAGGCTAATTTTAAATTATTAAGTAAAATCAATTTAATTTTGAATTCTGTCTTAGTCAGTCAATATGCAGTACCTGATAATTTTTTTTAAAATGGAGATGAGACCGATAAGTAATATTGATTATCAGCTTGAGAGAACAGCTTTGTTTACTTATTAAAATGGATACAACTAAACAGAATAAGAAAGTAAAGATTAGTGCATTATGTCAGTCATGTAATGGGCGTAAGGCTGTAATGAAAAGACCTAAAAACCTCCAAAAGCTTTGCAAAGAGTGTTTTTACAATGTATTTGAAACAGAAATCCATAATACTATAACAGATGCAAGCTTATTTCAGCCAGGAGATAAAGTTGCTATAGGAGCTTCAGGTGGTAAGGATTCTACCGTATTAGCATCTGTTTTAAAAACATTAAATGAAAGATATAATTATGGCTTAGTATTAGTTTTATTATCTATCGATGAAGGTATAAAGGGCTATAGAGATGATTCTCTTGCTACTGTTAAGAGAAACCAAGCGCAATATGAAATGCCTCTTGAAATTATCTCATATAAAGATTTATATAATTGGTCTATGGATGAAATAGTATCTTGTGCTGGAATGAGATCATCTTGTACTTATTGTGGTGTTTTAAGAAGACAAGCATTAGATAGAGGTGCAGCCAAGTTAGGAATAAATCATGTTGTTACTGGACATAATGCTGATGATATGGCGGAGACCGTATTAATGAATTTACTAAGAGGTGACACAGCCAGACTAGAGAAATCATGTTCAATTTTAACTCAATCATCAGGCTCTCCTATCAAGAGATCTAAACCATTCAAATATACATATCAAAAGGAAATAGTGCTTTATGCCCACTATAAGAAATTAGACTATTTCTCTACAGAATGTTCTTATGCTCCTGAAGCCTTCAGAGGAACAGCAAGAGAATTACTTAAATCATTAGAGGCCATAAGACCATCTTGTATCATGGATATTATTTACAGTGGAGAACATTTGGTCTTAGCTCCTAAGAAAAAGAGAGTCACTAAGCAGTATAAAAATAAGAAGAAAGTTACCGAGAACTCAGATGCATATGAAATTAATGGTGATGGTTCTGTACAACTTAAGACAAAGGAATTTAAGGATGGTAATAGATGTGAGAAATGTGGTTACCTCTCATCAAATAAAATATGTAAAGCATGCATGTTATTAGCTGGATTGGAACTAAATAGAGCTAAAGTGCGTATTGATAATGATGCTTCTGTTGATGGTGCAGCGAAGCTTGGGAAAAGTTTAGAGCAATTGAGTTTTTAAACCTAGAATCTTATATAAATAAAATATTTTATTATAGATATTTTTTAATCAGATTTGTATATATGAGTGGATGACGCTTGGTGTGACGGAAAAACCAACGTTTCAGCCATAACAGTATTCTGTCTTCTTGAGACTCCAAATACTATTATTTCAGCAATATCATGAGCATTCAATGGTTCAGTCCCTTTGTATGTTTCGTCAGCTTTCTCCTTATCGCCATGGAAACGAACTAATGAGAATTCTGTTTCAACAGCTCCTGGATCCACCTCTAAGACTCTAATCCTTGTATTAATGAGTTCCTTCCTTAAGCTATGAGTGAAGAAATTGACACTGGCCTTACTAGCACAGTAAACGCTAGCACCAGGATATGCATCTCTTCCAGCAATAGACCCAAGATTAACAATGTCACCAGAATTTTTTCTCTTAAAAATTGGTATTACTGCTTGAGTAACTGCAATTAAGCCCAAAACATTTGTATTGAACATGCCTAATATGTCGTTTGTTGATATCTCACCAACATTATCTCTCCCAAGTGCTTTTCCTGCATTGTTGATTAAGATATCAATATCAGCAAAATCACTTGGTAGGTTGCTTAAAAATGGTTGAATTGAAGTTGTGTTAGAAACATCTAAAGCAGCTGAATGAACTTTTATTCCTGGAAATTCACTTCTTAGTTTGGAAGATAAAGCGTTTAATCTTTCCAATCTTCTAGCGGCCAATATAAGCCTAATATTACCTTTGGCAGCTGAGGCAAACTCCTTGGCGGTAGCTTTACCAATTCCAGACGAGGCTCCAGTAATTAGGACTATTTTATTAGCAAGACGTTCAGCAGCTTTTCTACCAAAAGACATTTTAGCGAGCCCTCTTATCTTCAAGGTATGATTAAGTTGAATTTAGTTAATAACAAAATGCGGACTGCATGAATGTATGAATACTTTTAACTCCGCAAATAGAGGGGTTTTAAACAAATTATTAATTTAAATATATTGTGTACATAAATGTTGCAGATGCCTTTTTACAAATCTACATTTTTACAAATCTACATTAAAAGAAAACTTCTTGAACTTTTTCGAATTAAATAAAAGTACAACTGGCTGCACTTTTGATAAATAAAATAGTGTAGTAGAATTGAATAAGCTAAACTGTTAAAACACCTTCTTCAGTTAATTCTACCTTCAATTGACTAACAGATTTAGCTATAATATGGACTATTAAGTCAGCATCTTCCTTGGTGATAATATAGGATGGCGCAATCATGACATGGTCGCCTTTTCCATTGTAAGACCCTTGCATTCCCATAACAGTTACTCCATTTTCAAAACAAATCCTTTGTAAACGATGGCCAATGTCTAAAGATAATTCAAAAACTTCTTTAGTAGTCTTATTTTTAACTAACTCAAAGGACCAGAAGCCTCCAATTCCTCTAACATCGCCTACTATGCCTGTAGGATCCTTCATGAGCTCTTCCTTCAATATCTTCCCCATGTAATTACCAACCTCAAATATATTTTTCGTAAGACCAAGTTTTTTGATCTTTTCTTGGATCTTCAAGGCAACAAAACAGTTGAAGGCGTGGCAATGATAGGTTTGAGCACCTGCTATCAAACCACTACCTTTAACGAATACTTCCTTCATCTTAGGTGAAACCAAAACACCAGCAATAGTTACATAACCAGAACCTAAAGTCTTACCAACAGTTTGGATATCAGGGCCTTTGTCTAAGGGCAAGTAATTTTCCCAACAGTTCAATCCACCATTTGGAGAAGCACGTCCTGTACCACACATAACCTCATCTAACATGAAAATAACATCATACTTAGTACAAATTTCACGAATACCTATTAAGTAGCCAGGAACCGGTGGTGCAGTACCGAGTGAAGAACCAGGAAGGGTTTCAACAATTATTGCAGCAATAGTTTCCGGACCCTCTGCTATAATAAGATCCTCGATTTCCTTCAACAAGCGATCCTTATACTCTTCCAAAGATTCATTTTTAGCCTGATAACGATAAGGATAACAAGGAGATACCTTTAACGTATTTGAAGGAGGAAGTAAAGTGCCTTCGTAGTATTTTGATCTTGAACTACTACCAATCGAAAGAGCACCAAGAGTATAACCATGGTAAGATGGACTTCTTGAGATAAATTTAAGCTTAGAATCTTTTCCCTGCTCTTTCCAATATTGCCTAATTAATTTCATCGCATTTTCATTTGATTCTGAACCAGAACCTGTCCATAAAGCAGCAGCAAATGCTCCTGGTGGAGAATTATCGATAAAGAATTTAGATAACTTTTGTGCATATTCATTGCTAATATTTGCTGGATAACTGTAGGTGGTTTCTTTTGCAGCCTCAGTCATGAACTCAACAACATCATCATCACCCCAACCTAATGAACCAACAGCAGCTCCAGTCATAGCATCGATGACCTCATTGGTGATTCCTGTTTTTGGGTCTTTGACCTTTATCTTTATTCCAGATCCACTTATAATTACCGGAGATCTCTCGTTTACTTTAGCTTGGAATTCATAACTTTGGCACTCTTCAGTAGATATAGTCATAGTATATCTTAATCTTAATTAGTGAGTATTAAACAGTGAGCCACCTGGGTCTGTTTAAAGAACTATATATAGTGTCTGTTGTTTATTGAGGTCACTAAGTGAAATGCAACCAATCTGCGGTTCTTACCACTTTCAGCATCCCGATCTTATCAGAGGCGTCGTTAGTAACTATATGCAGATTAGGACTAAAAAGACATCTAACGACATACCTTATCTTGGAAATTAGAGAATTTCAATCAATCTACTGTATTGCCAGCTTTATCAATAAGTCAGAGCATGATTGATATAGATTTAACAATATGAACTCAAATATGAGATCATAATACAATGGTGTTTTAAACAATCTGAAACTATGATAAACATTATTCGCCTGTAGTTGCTTACAGAAAAAGAAGTACTGCTCTAGGATAATTAACTCATTACATACTTCAGCCGAGTGCTATAATTTCCTAAATAAGAAAAAAGCGAAAGAACAGTTTATAAATCATTCTATATATTTATTGCTATGAGATGGGATAGGATTCCCTAGAACCTGCATACAATATATGATAACAATAACTAGTTATCTAATTTCTATGAATATGAGAAGCACTTGCTTGATTAGTAGAAAAAACTAACGTTTCAGCGATTACTGTATTCTGCTTTCTTGTTATTCCAAACACAATAATTTCAGCAATATCTGGGGCAACTAAAGGTTCAGTTCCAGCGTATACAGACTTAGCTTTATCTAAATCTCCTTTGAATCTGACATTAGAGAATTCTGTTTCCACATTACCTGGATCAACTTCTAATACTCTAATCTTTGTATTGATTAACTCTTTACGCAATGCGTGAGAAAATGACTTTACACTAGCCTTCGTAGCACAATATATACTTCCACCTGGGTAAGGGTCTCTTCCTGCAATTGATCCCATGTTAACAATATCACCAGAATTCTTCTTTTTCATAATTGGCAAGATAGCTTGAGTCAAAGTTATCAATCCCAAAACATTGGTATTGAACATTCCTTGAATATCTTCACTTAAAATATTTCCAACATTATCTCTACCTAATGCTTTACCCGCATTGTTAATCAAGATATCAATATCAGCGAAATCTTCAGGTAATCCATCAAGGAATGGCTGAATAGAGCCAATATCAGAAACATCCAATTCCTGTGTAAGTACCTTAATATTAGGGTACTCCTTAACAAGTTCATCAGACAATTCTTTCAATTTCAGAACCCTTCTAGCAGTTAATATCAATTTAACATTACCATTAGATGCATCTGCAATCTCTTTAGCAGTTGCTTCACCAATACCAGCAGAAGCTCCGGTAATTAATACAACTTTTTCAGCTAACCTCTCACTTGCCTTTTTACCGTATGACATATCTATTTTCTATTTTAAGTACAGTATTAATAAATTCAATATGAATAAATTCCTTGAGATTTCCGAACTTATATCATTATCCCATTTTCCTGCACAATATGACTACACATTCGAAGTAAAATATTATATAAATTCACATATATTTTATATATATATAAGAGTAAATTATATCCAATAATAATTGTCAATAATCACAACCATGTTAAAATTACAACCAAAATAAACACATTAAAATTAATGATGGTTTAGCATTTAGTAGAAAGTAGATGGAGCAGAGGATTGGAATAATTGCTTAGATTTTTGGATTCTGTGTGGTAATGGGAATTTTAAGTCTTTAGTTAAGTATTGCTTAACGTATTGTCTCTTGACATCATCAGTCTTTTCTAATTCAACAACCTTCAAGATGTGGATGTTTCTAAATCTAGCTCTGTGTCTGGCAGCTAAATCTTGGTACATAGTTTCAACAGCAGCAACTCTGGTAACATCTCTGTATTCCTTGTACATGTTGTGAATACCTGATCTAGATTCGTATCTGATCCAGACACCGAAAGTCTTAACCTTGGTTGGGTGAGCTTCAGCGATGACGTTAACAGAAACGATTTCACCAGAAGCCTTCTTAACCTTGTGTAACTTTTGTAAGAAGTACCAGTAACGAGACTTAGCAACAACAGCGTTTGGAGCAAAGATTCTCATACGGTATAACTTTGGTTCTGGAACAGAATCAGTAGGAAGACGACGACCGATAACTTGATATTCGCTTAATCTAGACATTCTAAACTTGTTAGTATTAAATGCACTTAAAATTTCATTGCTGAATGATGAACTCAATAAGATTATTTTGGCTACTTAGATAGAACATTTCACTTCAAATGTGATGACTTTTGACCTCATCCATTTCAATACTTTTTCTGTCATAATTACAGACTTATACTGGCTTGTTTCTCTTTCCTTTTAAATGATATTTAATTTTAATATTCTCATTAATTATTACCTTAAATAAGACTTGATGAAGTCTACATTCTTGTATCTTATGTAACATAATAAACTTTACCAGTTCATCAACACGATTACTTCGTTTTTTAAAATCACTTACTTTGACTGTTGATATTCCAAATGTATATGGGTCTTTACAATAAAAAATTCACTTTTCAAATATAGTTTTTTTTACCATACTCGCAAACATGGAAAATTTCGAGCCTCAAAATCAAATATTACACAAAAAAAATACGCAAATTTTCTTACACATCGAGGGCTGAATTGAGCACGTGAAAGTATATAGTTAAGGGCATAGCCCTAAATTGACCAAACTAAAAAAAGGATACATGTATAAATATACTGTATATGCGTGTATATAAAATCTAGTATGATGCCTTCATACATATACTTAAGGAAACCCAATTTAGTGGTATAATACTTATACCATCTTATTCATGTTTAAATTCTTACATTATTTATACATTTGTCTATAATAGCCATATATGTATTTACCTTCTAGATAAGTATTTATTGGTTTTTCTTCACGGATTTTTCTGTTCTTAAGTTTGCCTTCTTCATTCTAGCGGATTTTGCAACTGTTCCACATTCGGTTTTGAGAAAATAATCAAACCACCTAAAAGAAGAGGCGTAATTTCCAACGAAGTAGTGATGATGGTCATCGTGATGTTCAGCTCCAGCCCAGAATGGAAGGAAATTGTGCAATGACCACGGGAAATCGTACCCACTATGTGAGTCCACTGCTTGGAATAATCTTAATGTTATCCAAAAAGTCAACGTGAATAAATGTAAAGATGGGATATTCCAATCAGGCTTCACTTTAGAAAGATATGCGTAAATAATGGGGAAACCTACCGTACCAAAACCCAAAGAAGCAACTTCAACTGGATGCGCATACTCTGCAGTTAAGCCAAATGGTGCAGCATACTTGTGATGTTGTTTGTGGATATTACGATAAAACCAACCGAAATGAAAAAATCTATGTGCCCAATAGTGCCACATATCCTCACATACAAAAAAGATGCAAATTTGGAAGAACATGGTCAAGTAGCTTGGGAATGGAACATCTACAGAAATGTTCAATGAGGCACATAATGGATGAAACATCCAGATGGGCAACGCTTCAACTAAGAAATGTGATTTTAGAACAGCTTTAAAACACTCCCACTGTTCCTTATTAGATGGAAGTTTTGTTGCTTGTATTTTCCATCTATTAAAATATGGAATTTGATCTATAATTAGCCAAGGTATGCATCTTCCAAAGTACATTACTTCATGGGTAACAAAAAACAAAAGACCAGTTGCCAATATATCATTATTCATATATAAATACCAACTAGCCCACCATTTCTCTAAGATAGATAACTGTTTAAAAGTTTCTTGGTTGTCAGATAAATATTGAAGGTGCTGCAATATTCCAAAATAGGTGACCGGCTGAGATAATTCAGTCAGATTTGAGAGAATATGGCTGAGCGAAGATGTTCTTTCTACTATATCCATGATACTATGGTAGGTAGAATATCATTTCACCTAGGCATTGATATTCTATGCCTTTTATACTTGATCGTTTAATATCGTATACGAGAGTAATCACTTGGAAATAGTCACCCGATATTTCGCGTCGCTAAAAAAAAACGTTATAGTAAATCGAATTATGGGCTGATTGGGGTTACATGTAAACGAGAAATATAACGTTATAAATTAATGCATGCATATATTCTTTATTAGTATATTTTTAAATTAATGTAATTATATGTATCGTATTGTCATACTTAAAGAACTCTTTGTTTTGGTAAAATATCGACTAGCAAACTGTTATCAACCGTGGCTAAGTTTAAACCATTGTTAGCTTTGTAGTCTTGGATATTCTTAATAAACTTATCAAATAAGAAGCCAGTATCTAATGGACCACCTTTAGCTTCAGGATGGAATTGTGTTGAAAAAATAGGTTTAAACTTATGCTTCATACCTTCATTACTTAAGTCATTTAAGTTAGTAAAGTATGGCTCCCATTCGTTATTCAATGTAGAGGCATCAACTGCATAACCATGATTTTGGGAAGTAATATGACAATTTCCACTTTCCAAATCTAATGCTGGAATATTATGAGCTCTATTACCATACTTTAATTTAATAGTTTCAGCACCACTTGCTAATGCTAACAATTGATGACCCAAGCAAATACCAAAGATTGGTAAGTCGTGGTATTTATCCATGGTTTGCTTCAAGTTTTCAATAGTAGATGAGCAGTGAGTTGGATCACCAGGTCCGTTAGAAATGAATATACCATCAAACTTATTGGCAATTTTATGAATTGGGTAATCATAAGGGAAAACAGTCAATGAAGAGCCTCTTTCAACTAAACAACGTAAGATATTTTCTTTAGCACCACAATCTAAGACGGCAATGTGCATATTTTTTGAATATTTCTCTGGGCAAGCAATGTGGAAAGGAGCTTTAGTTGTTACTTTATGAACTAAGTTTACAGAACCTGGATCTTCAAATGCAGCATCTTCGTCAGCATCATATTCTTCACCAATAGTAATCTTAGCAAGAGAAGATCCCTTGTCTCTAAGGTAAGATACCAATTGTCTGGTATCTACACCAGTAATAGCAGCGACACCAGATCTCTGGCACCATTGTTGTAAAGATTCAACTGCAGTCCAATGGGAATATTCTAAAGCAACATCTGCAACGACAATACCAATACATTGAATTGTTGGACTCTCCATGTATTTCAATAAATTGAATTCATCTTTTTGAGTAGATGAGGGAACACCATAATTACCAATCAATGGCTGAGTGAAACATAAGATTTGTCCTTTATAAGAAGGATCGGTCATGGACTCAGGATAACCAACCAACGAAGTAGTAAAGACAGCTTCACCACTTATATTTTTATTAGCTCCGAATGAGTATCCATTGAAAACTGGTCCATTCTTTATTGTCAAGGTGGCCCTGTCCAATTGAGAAGTCTTGTTAACAAAGCCTGATGAAGTTGCCAAAGAACGCTTTAATTGCTGAATACCAATATTTCTATACTTCAATATGTTTAGCATTATGTTATATAGTAATATATGCTTATAGAGTTATCTAAATATGTTTCTATAAAATGGAAGAAGTCAAAATTTATACCTGAGAAATTCTGACTGATAGCGAATCGCGGTTAACAAAATTTTTCATTCACAATTTCCTAATTAGGGAGTGAGTCATCAGCATTGCATATTACCTAACCAACTAATACTGGAACGTCAACTTTAACAATATTATCAGCAAATTCATTCTGATCTCCAGCACTTCCCTTGTATTTTACTAGTACTTGTAAGCAATAAATTCTTCCAACTAAGCAGCTTTGGAAAGTAGGGATTAGATTTACATTTCCTTTGTTAATTGGTATCAAAGGAATAGTTAAATTCTTGGTCCATTTCATTTTTTTATCACTTGATTGTTGTATCTTCCAATCGGCGTCATTATTAAGAAGATTAGGGTGGGTCAGGTGCTTAATAGTCTTATAATAGTCCTTAATAGTATCTTTCTTAAAGCCCAATGACTTTATTGATTTGAGGTAAAGAAATGCATCCTTAGAAACAATAACCAGATTATCTCTTAAGTATTGGATATATGTATTTGCCTTATCTTTCAAAGACTGTAAGTTATTCCTAGTTATGTCCACATCATCGTTACTTTCGTTTTTTTCATTTGGGTGTGTGTAAAAAAAATCGTAACTTAGTTCGAGTGGTAGGGGAAAATCACAGTTGTATGACCAAAATATAATATTGGCTTCAATAGAACTAATCTGGGGTGGTTTTGTTGAGTTATCGCTTGGTATAAAAATTAAACTAATATCAACTGATTGAATGATTTCATCTTGGCTCCTATAATATAAATCAGTAATATGATTATTCAGACTGCTAGAAGTCGATGAAATTGGGGCCAAAGGATTATCATCTTGATGATTAGCATTATCTGGAATACTTGATTTTGTTGTTGTGGGAGTAATTAAATCGTCCTGAAAATTGTTTGTATTATATCTCATTAATAATTTGGGAGCAGTATATGGTATTATTTTATCTGGTACCTTTACATATATTTTCAGCTCTCCAATTTTTATCAATGAAGACAAGATAGTTTTCTTCTTCTTCCCGAAAACATTCGTAAATGCTTTACTTCCTATCATTCTATTATCATTATAAAATTCAATTTCGTTTAAATTTGTATTTACACGATCAAGACGTCGTAACCTTTGTTCGAACTCAGCTTTTGTATTCACTACTCTATTATTTGAATCTCCTAGAGCTAGATTCTTACTTTTTATACCATCATCTCCTAATTCTTGTAATACTAATTTTTGATTTATTTCTTTTTCTACTCGATAATTAAGTTCGTTAAGTAATTTCCACGTAGAAGAATTAACATAATTCTCATATAATTTGCCATCTATTCCAATAGAGGCATAGGTTTCATACGTATTACAAAATATCTCATTAAAATATGGAATCTGCTTTCTTAAATCTGGGATAAACCTTAAGAAATATTGATTTCCTTTTGAAATAACGTAATCTGAATCAGAATTGGGGTCATTAATTTCATGTTGAGAGAATGTATCTTTCTGGTTAGAGTTCAATTTATCAATAAATTTTGCCTCTATTGTGTAACTGACACTCACGTCCTCGAATCCATAATCTTTCGTCATAAGAGGAGTACCTCTAGAATTTAAAAACCCATATCCTAAAGCCTTATTAAGTTGAATTGTATATCCTCTATTATAGAATGAAGTTCTATCCAAACCCATTGATGGAGGAGGTAAAGTATGGGGTAATAGAGAGTTCGTACAATTGTCGTCAAGTAGCTTATCAGGAAACTTAAATGTAAAGAATTTTTTGTAAGATGTATGTGGTTGTAATCTTCTTTCATTTGGTAATCCTAATAGACAACCATCGTGAGTATCATGTGTATATGCAGTGTATTCAATACCGGCACTATTAGGGACGTTAATATAACCATAAGAGGCATTCAAGTCGTACATTTTAAGGAACTTTTTCATTAAAATCTTATCATATTTGTATCCAAGACGAGGATCTGCATTTGGATCTCTTTGAACAGTCTTTATTGTGCCTTCCAATGTGACAAGAAAAAGGCCAAAATCAAGTGGTTTGTCTGATGTGTTTGTTATGACAATATATCCATTGACGACATCACCACTAGTATATTCTTTAAGTCTAGTTTCTAATTCACTGGTACAGTGTGGTTGGGGGACTCTCTTTGTTACGTAAATTTGAATATCTATTGGAGATGTTTTAAGTTTTGGAAGTTTATCGATGTTGTCTAAAACACTATGACCATAAGAATCATACGATGCTGAAACGTGCTGTGTTAATCGAGAGTCTAATGAATCCATTGGAACTAAGCCATCTGCACTTTCATTGTCACTAAATTGGTAACCTTGTGATCCCTCGCGATCTTCATTAATATTAGAATTATTCAATCTTTCATTCAATTCTTGCATCGTTGTATCTATATTATTGACAGGGTAAGAAGGTTGGGAATTCATTGGAGTTAATGACTCCGGTAGAGACCGAGATGTATTTAAAGTATCTCCATATATTGGTGGGTCTATATTTAAGTTTTCGGAAAATTGGTTATCATCTCTCTTTAATATGGATTGGAACATTTGAAACGATGGAAGAACATCAAAGTACTCAGTTTGTGTATTTGAAGCACAATGGGATATATCTGGTTCAGAGACTGATTTTCCAAGTAAATCAATCTGCCTTTGTTGCTCCTGAGATGGGATATATGGCTCATTGACACCCTGATTGACATTCCCTTTTGATATGCTTCGTACACCAGCTTTCTTTTGACGAGGCAGACTTGAAATCTTTAAAGGGTTACTTAGCAGATTATGAATCGAATATAGCAGACTAGTTGATGAGGATTCATAGTTAGTATATTGGGACTCCTCCTCGAAACCTCCCTTATTTCTGGCATCTAATTGTGAGTAAGGTGGGGGATCATCTGTAATATTTGCACCTTTAGCTTTTGAGCTTCCTGAAGAATTTGTAGATGACCTACTAATATGGAAGTGCATTAAAGTCCAAAACACCGGATTTATTCAAATATTTGAATACAATGAAGTTTCTAGTTAAGTTTAGTGATGCGCACTAAAAATCTACAGGATAAAAAATTAGCTCTATTGTGTTTATTTTCTATTTAAATCTACTTCGTTAGTACAATCTTAACTGAAATCATTTCTCTTGTAAAAATGTTAAATCAGACTGACATGCAAATCGAATTATTAATTTATGCTCTATCATAAAAGAATTCAAAGATTGAAAATCATCATTAAACATTATAAATTACAGATTTTTCCGATATATACTTACACTTATTTTAAATTCGATATGAAATTCTAAAAGTAATTGAAATCTTAGTAGCTCAGGAACCACGGCCGGTCAAGGCCGAAATTATCATCATAGTAAAGGAATTACAATTTCCAATACACAGTAGACCGTCGTGATAATTGTGGTAAGTCATCATGTACTGGATTCCAAGAAGTTTTAGAAATTCATTTCAAATTTCAATACTATCAGCACAACCCAGAGATAAAAAAATCTATATCAGACTTGAAAAAATTTATCTTCTTATAGAATCAGACATATGCTTGTCTTTTTTTTTCAAACTCATCTTTTATAGATTGAGTACCTCTTAGGCACCCGAAATTAAATTAAACAATTGCTCATCTAAACTGTTAGTACCATATTTTTTTTCATCAGTTGAAAATATCCAATAATTTGATATCAGTTAGGCATGAATGGTATAAAAAAAAAGTTTGTCATCAACGGGAATCCCGAAATTCTGACTCGTCATCTAGGGATCATCTTTTATCAATTATCGAAAAATGGTTTGATACATACTTTACAATCGAAAAAATTCGAAATCTTCAAGAAATTGACGTCTATTCAACTGTTAGTATATATGAGATTTGAATAATTGATTCAAATACTAGTTTGAAAAAAAATAATTCAGTCACAGTGAGTTTCTGAGGCTCACCATAATGCGTTGTCACTCATAAAATATTCAGTGCCCAGTGCAATAATTCCTCATAGAATTATTAAACTTAGTATTAGTCTAGGGTTTGAACTTACCTGATAATTGTTAGTATATTTTCAATGATAAATATCAATGAAATTAATAATATCAGTTAAGGTGCAAAAACTTATCAATCATAGAGATTCAGCCAGTAATTCCAGCTTTGTTTTTGTTAAATCATCATGAAATTAATTTCGTATCAGGAAAATACTTACTTATTAATATCCTATTAGGATGTAACTATTCAACTAAAAAGAAAAAAAAAAACTAAAGTAAGTTAGCATAAAATTCAAAACCTTTCTAGGTTAGTCTAAACGTAGAAATACCGATTGGTTCAGTAACTTATAACGTTGTGATCATTCTTAATAGTCACAAACTCTAGTTTGAATTGATTATTTTGTTCATCCTTAAAATATCTCGGCATCTACCTAATCAGTATAGTAAGCTTGAATATAACATACAATTTGGATATCTTATTGATATAACTTCCAAGGAAAATAAATTAGCACTGGAATATTTGGTTCTTTATAAAAGTGAAAATTTTTTAGTATTAGTGCAATAACCAAACTGCGGGTAAGTGTTAATTCTCTAGGGCTGGTTAAGGGAATCGCTTAAATAAGACTAAAGTCAATTTGTAGAACTAAACTTACTAAATAATATAGCATATATTGGTAATCCTTCTTCATTATTGTGTCTACATTACGTTTTAGAGGTGGGTTAATGCCTTCATTATCATATTAGGACCAACTTAAAAGAAATAGTCTAGAAAGAATTCTTCAATAATGAATATAGCGATTCTTTTAATATCGAGTTGTAAAACTTGATTCAAATGATCTATTAGTTCAATTCTAACGTTGTAGCTTCCTTTGGATATAATTAAATTTTTTCTTATTTCTCTATTTATTTGTATTTTTCTTGATATTTCAAGAAATTGATATTTTTTCATCATTTTCATACGCTCTAATCTACTTCTCATAAAACATTAAATTTTATTATCAATAAATTAACGTCAATGATACCAATTCATTATTGTTACTTAAATTTGACTATTGCTAAATACTCTAGACCAAAATATTTTTGCACCCGTCAATTTTATATGTAGGATTGTTTGTGGTATATAATCCATGAATAGAATAAATAAGAAAGTACCAATCTTCCAGTGGTTATAATACAATAGATAAGATGTTACTTTTAAAATTTTATTTAGCTAACTTAACTATAATAACTTCTACAAACTCCCATTTAAAATAAAAATAGATTGTAAGGGCTGCGTAATTTTCAGTGGACAGGAAGCATTACTTATTCCATTTATTATACCTACAATAATATATACATATACTGAAGAGGGGTCAATATAATTATTTCTTAGAATTATTTTGGTTATTATTAACCATAAACGGAGGTGTGGGCGGAATAAACATTGGCATTCCAGGCATTGGAGGCATCGGTGGCATTGGCATTCCAGGCATTGGGGGCATTGGAGGCATAGGCATTCCAGGTACCATTAACGGTGGTTTCATTGGAAGGGCCAATTTTTGCTTTTTAGGATCAGAATCATCCTCTTCAGATAATCTCTTCGTTCCAACAGCTTGATCTTCAATACCTAATTCCTTTTCCTTTTCCTTAACATACGCTGCTAAGGACTCTTCCAAAGCCTTGTTACGAATTAAACTATCTATAAAAGCATCTTCTGCTCCACAATTTGGACAATGAAAATCATTCTCAATCAATTGTTGTTCTAATGTCAGTTGATTGTAGTTAAAGTTCTTAAGCTTTTTGAGCTTTGAAGCATCTTGACAACAAGGGGTCATTACTATTGGCGCTTGAAGAACTTTGTTACCTTGAGTTGCCAAGGGATCTAAGAACTCAGATTTCGAGTCTTTAATTATGCATTCTAAAATTTTTTGATCATATTCAAGTTTAGCCTTCATAGCGGCATTTTGTTGCTTTTGCTGATAATTTAGCCATGTCTTACTATCCGCTACAGCTATTACATATTCACCCGATTCAGTAATCATATATGTATTACCTTGGTTATCTACCAAATCTCCATTTTCATTAGTGGTAATCTTATTTTCAGGGTTACTTTCATTATTTCCTTCAACTGCTTCTTTAGAAATGGTTTTCAAATACGACTTAGGTATACCTGTTGTTCTTTTAATCTTCTTACCTTCAAAATTAGGATCAGAATTTGTAGGACAGTTTCTAATCCAATGATTTTTTCCACCACATCTATAACACATATATCCGGGTGGAGGCAAGTCTTCTGGATTTGCAGTGGCATTTGGTTTATTATAAACGACTTTATGAGTTGATAATTCATCTTGAGTTTGAGCCCAAGCATTTGATTGGTTTTCAAACATAAGCTTTATACGATCTTCTTCTGATATACTTTCATCCAATTGTTTATTATCCAGTGTATTAGTTGATATTGCAGTAGAGGCAACTGCTTTCCTATTGATTCTTGGCTTACCAGTAACATATCTGGAAGCATTATTAAATTTTCCATTCTTCAGCACACTTGGTGATCTTCTCGCGATTACAAATGTTGACCTTGGTATTACATCTTGATCGTTTTCATATTCTATATCTGGCTGTTCCAGGTGATATAAAGTTAGGTTAAAATCTGTTCCTTGTCCTAATTGATTTTGAACTATAATTTCATGCTTTAAATCAAATACACTAATACCTGTACCATCAAAATGTATTGTGGACTGATTCTTCTGATGCAAAAACTTATAAAAGATTGTTGATGACATGTTGTCTTCGTTTATAAGAATGAATAATCTAATAGATGATTTTATTTATGTAATAGAAAAGTTACACAAAAAGTTCGTAAAATTTAAACACAGAAAAATACTCATTCAATAACACAGGTATTGAAAGAAAGCATTTAAGATAATAGAGAAAGCATGAGAGCTTTATACTCTAACTCGTCTATATCTGGTTACAAGGATATGCTACCGTTGCAATCGGTAGCTTTACCCCTCAAATATCCCACTAAATTGAATGTGAAGTCTGCTAATGATGAATTTAATAGTAAACTTTCAAGTATAGGTGGAGTAATAAAAGTTGGAGAAGATAATTCAACATACATTGATTATATTACATATGAATTACTAAATGACTTGAGGACTGTATGCTTAACTCCGGTAAATATCAAAGCTAATAACTTAGATCTCAAATGTCAAAGGTTAGAAATAGTTTTACCACATTCTATCATTTCAAATAAATGCTTTAGTATCTATTTGAAGTACAGCGACAATGAAGATCCTATTTTGGTTATTGATATTATTGATGAAAATTATTTGTTTATTACCTTAAAGATTCAACTTGCAGATTTTATAGAGGACAAGCTTTCTTTAACTCTTGATAATTTCCACAATTGGGGTCACATCTCAGTGCCTTATTCTTTTGAATTAAGATCTCAACCATTCCTTCTAAAATCAGTCGACGACCTTAATTTAATCGTATCGTTGAAAGATGGTGGCCTCCTTCATTTCCAAAGAGCTAATGTGCTCCAAGATTTTGATGTATATAACTTCAGCAATTCTTCGAACCTATTATCAATTAATATTTTCAGTGGTTTATTTAAACGGGATAAACAAAAGGCGGATATTTTCTTAAACGGAATTTCTTCCAGATGTCTAGTTGATCTGATAGTGGTAGATAATTTCTTGATAACTTTATGTATCAGTAAATTGATACAAGTTTGGGATTTAAAAACCCATCAATATGTAATGAATCCTATTGATTTAAGTACAAATGATCAAGAATCCCCTTCTCTATGGTTAACTTCAGTTCCAACCAAATACTTTCAGTTGATAAAATCATTACTGGGAAAGAACTACCTAGCATTACATACAACCTTCAATTCTGAAGCCAAAGAAGAAAGCGAAGAATTTAGTGGGGTAAAGTTTTCAATTTGGGAGTTCATTCTGAGTTCTTCGGCGCCAAAGTTAGTGCCAGTGGAAAATTTATCATTTTCTCCTTCATTACCCGAAATCCAAAAATCATTATTAACTAATGTCCCTAGTGATAAATTTCTAAACCTTCTCTGGTATGTTCAGGACTTTGAAGTAATGTTGGAATCTTCAAGTTTTACATTGAATATATTATGGAAATCGAATACGTCTTCTGTTTTAGATACTTATTCGTTGAGTCTTGAATCAGGCACTATTTCAAGTGTTGCTAAGGGGCAATTAGATATTAAACCGTTACTATCTGAATCAGCATTAAACCATGATACAGAATATTTTTCTAATAAGGTTTTAAACTCCGGCCGCTACGATTACTTAATAATTAGCACATCATTAAACATACTTCGTGAGTATGTGGGATTGCCAGCTTTTAATCCTAATAAGAAGCTTAAAGAATCTGTTATAGAAACAATAAAGTCAACTTCCAAAATCTCTGAACAGGACCAAAGATCTTCCTGGTTAAAATTGAGTGCTTTATGTGAAGAATTAAGGAGATCAGGTGAAGAAACGATATCATTTGTTTCAATCAATAAAAACGCAATTTTCACATTACAAAATAATGGAATGGGATTGGTAAGACCTTCTCATTACTATGAGACATTCCTAAACACTTCGAATGCTGCCTCTGAAGGTAAATTAGCTTCAATTTTACGTCGTTTATTTGCAACTATATCAGGTAAAACATTCAACAAAATTTACCAAGTTATCATCAAAGAAGCTAAACTTACAGAAGAAAGCTGTAGTAATTTATTCGACGACTTCTTTAAAGATAAATTATCCAATAGTGAAATCCAAGATATCATAAATCAGTTAGGTTCGATTCCAGATATTTTGAATGTCATCAATTCATTGGTAGATGGCGAGCTATCTAGTCCAATTAAGGAATTATCAGACTCAAGTGAAATTGCAACGTATTTGAAATTGGCAACAATTGAAAGTTTCAAGAACATCAAAGCTAAGCATGAATCAATTTTATTAAGCTTAATTATACTATTTCTAATTTGTGAAGCTAATAATGAACTTCTATTAATTTCAAACAAAATAATCACCAAGTTGATTTCTTACCAAATACTTGATTGCAATTTTGAAATATGCTTTTACCCAGACTCTTTTCAAATGAATGAAAGAATGATGTCGTGTAATTTGGAATACTCACTATTCAGTCAAAACATACTTTCAAGAGATCAAAAATTAGTGAATTTAGTTAAGCTTTATGATTTCAACAGTTTCTTTGATTACTTCAATGTTAATATCCTTACCAGCTATGACAAAATAGTTATCGATACTTGTATTGAATTACTTAATCAAGGTGAAGGCAATTTAATTAAAAATAAAATTTTCAACAAGCTAAATATTTCTAGGGACATGGACAGGATATTATTAGGATTAATGTATCTAGAGACTAATGAACCTTCTATGTTTCTAAAGATTTTCCGAGATTATGATAAGTTAAATCTTGCGAATAATACTCAATTAATTGAAAAGCTTTCGGGTTTAATGGCAAAGAACAGCAAGGTATCAAGATTTTTAAAATCTATAGCATTTACCAAAAATGACGAATCAATAAGGAAAGCTAACTATTACCATTCTCTTGCAGATCTCTCCTTAATACAGAGTAAACTCGAAGAGAAACAGAATGATTTCACAAAGTTGACATTAATTTCAACTAGAAACGAAGCTAACAATATTCAGAATGAATTCTTGGAAAGTTCGTTAATGTTTGAAAGAAGCGCCATTGAGAATCTTCTATCTATTTCTAATAAATCTAGTGAATTAAAAGAAACATTGAATGGATATTACTTAAATACATTTGATATGGCATTGTCCTTAGACAAATATGATGTTGCATATGATGCTTTATCCCATATAGTTAGTGCTGTTCCGTTATCTAAAAGAAAGGAGCTTTTCAGAAAATTAATCAGTCATCTTATTTCAAGGAAATCTTTGTATCTCATTTTTGAATCTAAGAATAATGTTTTACGTCAAAACTACGTATTGGTTGAAGGGCTATTACTTGAAATGGCCAATAATGAATTAACGCTTTCAAATTCTCTCACTTTTTATGAGAATCTTTATTCATGGAGATTGTTTGGTGCATCTGAAGTGATAGATTCAAGTAAGTTAGGAGACAAAAGGGGTGCAGTAGAAGCTCTCTATATGTTTATTACTAGGTTCAAGGATGAACATACAAACTTAATAGCAAGTAATGTTGAAAGCTTTGAAGATATTAAGCAATATAAATTAAAAATTTTGGAGCTCTATTTGATAATTTTAAATTGCTTGAAAAGCTTTAAAAATGAGGACGACAAATGGATAATTAAATTTCAAGATAATCAATCTTTATCAATTTTAACCTTAAACGAAATAACAGTAGAGTATTTTGAATGGTTAAAAGAATTAGAAACCGATTTAAAGTAAACTATTTATTTCTATAAATGGCGTGTATATCATACAATTAGTCTAGTTTAATTCAAATATCTAATAAAATGAATCACCCTAAATTTGCTTTCATGTTTCCGCTACCTTTAGGATTATCATCTTTCCAATCATCCCAGCGTCTATTTTCAAGTTCATCGTCACTATTTTCTGTATCAGAATCATTATAAGTCTCATTAGATTCTTTGGCCATTTTTCCATTAGCCAATTCATAATCAAGGTATTCTTCAACTGTCATCGAAGGCAATACTTGACCAGTACCAAATACTTTCTTCTTTATAGCATTACGGTCAGATGTAATAGTAAAAGGTTGCAATATCTTACCTTGCTTGGATATTAGATCAGGTATATTTTTCTTCTTATATGGTAAGGTTTCCAATCTAGTGGTATATCCAAATTCATCACTGTTTTCTGGTTTAGTTGAACTTTTCATATCGGAAGGTTTTGAACCATCTAAAGGTCTCTTACTTATGACTTGTAACTCAATTTCTATCAATTCCAAAGCGCTAAAAGCTTTGATTGAATATAACCTTAGCTCATCAATAAATATGCTTTTTACTATTTCTTCATCGAGATTTTGAAAAATATTTTCGTCTTCCAGATCTTCAGATTCTGGATTATAGTAACTATCAAGTATTTTTAGCTTTTCTCTTAATTGCTTCTCTAACCTGTAATTTTCAATTTTATCAGATCTTCTCTGACTTGGTGAAGAAGTTATCAATTCAGCAGCAGTAGGGTTGAATGAGTCTTTCAAATTGTCAAGTTTAGACGACTGAGTATTGTTTAAAACATTAAAATTCCTTAATCTTTGCAAGTAATGCATGTAAAATGTTTTAGAAGAATTCAAATTCTTAACTTTGAACTCTAATGGATCTATCTTCTCTGGAATTGTGGGCGAATTCGGATTTATCAAACATTGCTGCAAAAGTACAGCAATATAGTATTCAACATTAAGGAATGGTATATAACTAATAGTAACTTCGTCAAGACTTTCATTTTCACTGAATAAGTCTAAGTTTTGTACAATCGATTTAATTAAATTAAATTCTTTAAAAAGTTTCCATAATTTTCCTTGATGTAACTGGCCATCAAATTTTCCCACAACTTCAGCATTATCTCCAACATATTTATTAAACTGAGCAATCGCCTGCTTATATCTTTGAGTGACAGATAATTTATCTTGATTCTCCATGATCAATGATAATAACTCTACTAAATGACATGAAGTAATTCGTTTTGATTTAAAATGATATATGCAGTACATAAACCAAAATGTCGCCCCGAAATTTAAGAGGATTTGCAAACCCTTAATAATATATTTAAGGAAAGGTTACAGAATAGAATAGAAGATATAACATGAGTACCCCGGCATATTATGAGCTCTATAGAAGATCTACAATTGGTACAACCCTCACAGACGCTTTAGATACATTGATTCTGGATGAAAAGATACAGCCTCAATTAGCTATGAGAATATTGAACAACTTTGATAGAATCATTTCAGAACTTTTAAAAAGTGACCTGTCGATAGCCAAATCAAAGCTTACATTTAAAGGGGATTTACATACTTATAGGTTCTGTGATGATGTTTGGACATTTATAATAAAGAATGTGCTTATTAAGTTATCCGATGTCTCCAATACTGCTCCTAATGATAACTTCAACGACAATGAAATTAGCATAGACAAATTTAAAATCGTTGCTTGTAATTCTAGAAAAGCTGGAGAGATTTAAAATTCTATAAATCATCATATATATCAACTACAAAAGTTTATTTCTTCTTATTATTAATAGTTTAATATACGTCACGTTTAAAGTCTACTTTCCTGATGAGAATGAAATTACTGCCCATTTACCCGAAGAGGACCAGAACTCACCTACTTCGTTTCCCATGGATTTATATTTTTCAATAAGAGATTCGTTAACACCTTCAGGTAAACCAACCACAACATCGGCCTTACAAGTTCTTAAACTCAATACTGGTATTTTAGACATTGCCAAATCCTGAATAGCAGTAGTGAAAGGCGTAGTTTTTTCCCATTGTAAATCACCCGTAAGCTTACGGTAGTTCAAGTCACCCTTAAATATAACTAAGTCACTTTTCAAAAGAGATTTGTATAAATCATCAAATTTTGGGATATTCCAGTAATTACTGTCCAAAGTCCAGAACTTATTGCTTTCAACTACAATTTGATTGTTTTTATAGTAGTGATTCAATTTAGAATGGAAGAACTGAATCGATTTTTTATCTTCTTCATTGCTGTAGATAGTAGGATAAAAACTGGAGTCAAACAATTGATCTAACAAAGCATGGAAGTCTTTAGGCATAGTATCACTTACAAACCACGGAATTTCCTTACAGTGCAAGTGAAGTGTTTGAATCAAACCTGAATCTAAACTGAATAACCCAAATACTAAATCAGCAAACAATTCAAATCCAGAATTATCTAAAACAATGTCAATTCTTCTATTCAGTTTAGGGTTATTAAGCAAATGTTCCCAAGCTTGTGGTAAATCATTAACCAAGATATTTTCTTCGTTCTTTTTCCTAACTTCGGCACCCTGTAGAGATTTGATATCCTCTAAAGTAACATTCCCAGCAAGAAGCGATAAATCAGTTGCATTACCCCATAATGAAATATCAATAAATTCAGCAAATAATAATTCTAAAGTCTTAGGATCAATACCCTTTTCATTAACCTCTTTATTTAAAACTTCATAACGTTTGCATAATTCAAGAACACCCAATTCGGACTGCTTGAAGGTGTTGTTTTTTAAGCCCTCAAAGACATCAAATTTAGTCCAGAATTCGTTTTCAGAAGAAATAAAATATAAATTGATAAGCTGATATAAATAACATTCCAAATATAACCAAGGTCCTGTTAACCAAGTGATTTTCTTCTTTTCGCTCAATGCTTCCCAAGAATCATTATAAAATTTCAAATCCGAATTTATTATAATTTCAGATTGAGTAAATTTCCTAACAGGTTCATCATTTTTAAAGGAGATTAACAATTGCTGAAGCTTCTTAATAATACCTTCTCCCGAATCTTTGAGATCGGGGTTGGCACTAATTTCACTTTTGACATCCTTAATACAACCTTCAATGATTGTTGGCCACCTTTTATGGACTGTTGGATAAGCAAATGACTTAAGATCGTCGTTATAATATGGATCTGGTAAACTAACCATTATGTAGAAGCTAATTAAATGAAAAGAAAATGTTAAGCAAGGAGAAAACCTGAGCGTTATTTTTGGCCCCGTTGTTTTAAAATCTCGAGAATTATCTGCAAGTACTACTAAAATTGAAAACGAGCCCTATATTAGATAATAAAACATATTTATAACTAAAGCTATTTTGATTTAATCAAATTTAGAAAAAAAAAGCTAGGGTACCTATTAATACTCAATATTAATAAAGATTAAGATACATAGTAATATCGCCACCAAAAGTAACAAAAAGAAAAGAGAATCCTTCGAATATAGTACAATGATTGAAAATATAGAATTTACACTATCTCAACTTTCATTCTTTTTAGCATATTCAGCTTTTTCCTTCTCGTATCTCTTTTTATCAGCTTCAGCTTTGGTCTCATATGGAACCTTTTCTTCAGCATTCAAAGCTTTCCACTTTTCACCTAATAATTTACCAACTTGACCAAATGAAATACCAGGGTTTTCAGCTCTGACGATATCTCTGTTTTCGTTAGCAAAGAACATGTAAGCAGATAAGGATCTCTTTGGAGCATCTGGATCCTTCTTCTTTCTAGTAGACTTTCTCTTTTCAGTAGTTGACATTCTATAATAATTTTGTTAGTATAAAGTTAAAAACAAACAATCTCAATGGGAATAGCCAAATATATATTATATATGCTTCAATTCATTTCTCTCAAATGTAAACAAATACAATACGCGAATCTGCGAGATTTTTTTTCGATGACACAAAAGTAATTATAATTTAATGACACAAAAAGTCAATGCAAGACAGAATTGTATTTTTGGTCTTGGATTTGTTTTCCAATATACCCTGGATTCCGCCCAAAAAATTTACAGAAAGCAAAATTGCTTTGTTGTATCGTCAAATCTGTTATTAATTGTAAGATATGATTTTTGTCACCGTCAAAATCATTAAGACAGTTAGTGGAGGTGCCGACCCTCGCAATCGAGATTTCGCAGTCTCATGTAGATAATACTAACCTGAAAGAATGAAGGTAAAAGAAGACCAACAACCTCTTTTATTTGGCTAATTAAACAAAGCATTCAGTCTAACAACACATTCAGAACTTCAAGACTTTGGAATGCTTAATTAAGGAGATTCAAAAATTTTTGTTTATACTTACTTTCTTAACTATGAGGATTTGTTAGTAAAAAACTTAACTAAGGAGAATAAATTGTAGTCAAAAATTTCTATGTATGGGGAAATTTATGTTGGCAGTGTAGGTAATGAGAATATTGCTGTACTCACAATTTTGTTAGTGCTGAAATTTACTTATGCGCGCGGATTACAGGCGGTAAGTGGTGAACAAATTTACTTAAGCGGAAACGTGTAGTTTACCTTTTGGTTGTTTTAATATTCTGCCTGCACATCACAAAATAGTAAGTTAGACAATTGTTGCAAGATATATCCTTTTTTGTTCATCGAAGATAATGTACATAACGTGAATATTAAGAGAATGGTTTAAAAATTAATTGTTGTAAGTGTACACTTACTGGTTAAGACATTGTTATAACTAGAATTGATTCTATTACAATTTCATTATCTTTCAATCTGTTAGTCATTACCTCTGAATGCATCCTATTGAATTAATTCTTGAAATATGTAGTACAAACTCTAGTAGTTCTATCCTGACTTCTTAAAAATTGTTTCTAAGTACTTACACAAAAACACATTAAACTACTAATGGTCACCAGACTAATGAGAAAAAATAAAATATTAATATTTTAGTAATATTATTAATGGTATTATTATTAATGGTAATATTAGCCATGTTACTGATTGGATCACAAATTCATGTAAATTTGCGAATTTGTCATCAAACTTAATGGCAAAAAAAATACTAAGATTTGTAATCAATGATAATATATAGGAAACCTAGAGTACGTTACCTCATGAATATAAAGTAACAATTCTGAAGTAACAATTCTGAAGTAACAATTCTGAAGTAACAATTCTGAAGTAACAATTCTGAAGTAACAATTCTGAAATAACAATTCTGAAATAACAATTCTCAAGATGTCAGGTATGTTAATAGCATTTTGATTTCATATGATCTCCACTAACAAATGTTAGCACTTAAATTATATACAGCTTCTACCCCAAATGGATTTAAAATTTCTATTCTACTTGAATTACTAAATTTAAAATATGACGTTCAATCAATTGACATAAGTACTAATGTTCAAAAAGAAGACTGGTATTTGAAGTTGAATCCAAATGGAAAAATTCCTACTCTTGTCGACAATTCAACTGGAACTACTATTAGCGAATCTGGGGCAATTATGCAATACTTGGTTGATACATACGATAAAGAAAACAAAGTTTCTTACAAATATGGGACTAAGGAATATTATTCTCAGTTGGAATTGTTATATTTTCAAATGGCTGGTCTTGGACCAATGCAAGGTCAAGCAAACCACTTTTCTATATTCGCACCAGAAAAAGTACCTTATGGTATTAATAGGTACATTAATGAAACAAAGAGAATATATTCAGTCCTTGAGGAGTTTTTAGTTCGTAATAATCATAACGGGTTATATTTGGTTGGTAATCATTATTCTATTGCTGACATTGCTATCTATCCATGGGCAAACATCTTAAAGATATTAGGAATCGATTTAAATGATTATCCTTTGACAAGTAAATGGGTTGCTCAAATGTCAGAATTACCAGAAGTCCAAAAAGGGTTAACAATTCCAAAGAAATTATCACTTCCTTGAGTAGTATATACTTTTTTTTTATGTTTTCAAAACACCTAGTCCTCTATGAAAAGTTCATAATTACGTACCATTAAAGAAAAAGATTCGACAAACTTTAGAAAGTGCACATAGTAGTTAGTGCTGTAAGTTAGATGACATCGACAACTTTAATTTACAGATGCCACAGTTTCTAATATATTTGAAATGCCGACTGAGCTTCCTATTTAGTTCAAAATTAATTGCTTTTCGTAACAAATTACTTATTATAATCAAGCATCCTTTCCAGCTTATCCGTACAAAATAGTCTTGTTCCTTAGACTAACGCATATTGCGGGTATAGAATAAACTTCCCTTTATGTTTATGGGGAATGGGTAAAAGCCTAGGTAGACGTTAGTAAATCGTATCGTTTCCGAATAAGAACCCCACATAACCTTCCTAATTGGTTCTTATTACATACTTTCGCTTTGTCTGGACTTTTGGTAAATGTCTCCTCACGTCTTACACGCCGAATGTTGCATCATTTATACAGGCCAATATTGTGAGGGGGACGGAGGTCGGGGCAAGAAAGTAACTAATAAACATCGGATAGGTGGATGTCTTTAATTTTACTACTTTAATTCTTTTCTACATTCTAGCAAAAAATCCTTTTACTTAGAATAAATCTAAGTCCCTTAGCATATTTTGTAACTTATCCAAAAGACTTATCCAAAAGAAACCTGCAGCAACCGCATTAGATACTTTTCTACGAAATTCTTAAAGGCATTGACTCATTAGTTATGGTAACATTTATTTAGTCCTTTACTTTAATAATTTCTAGGTAGTCACTAAAAATATTTTCCAGCCGAGGTTATCGCTTAGTTCCATCACCCCGAGTTCTTTATCCTTAATTCTTCTCTGCATTATATCAGAGTCATATCATTGGCTCAATAAAAGATGCCACAGTGACGGCATCATAACCGAGCATCCTCTTAACATTTTATTTTTCATACACAATAAAACGTGCAGATAAGTTTCACCGTAAACCCTAAATAAGCTACACCGCACATCAATGACGTATAAAAGGTAATCCGTATCTTTTTTAACACGGTTAAGACAACTCAAAGGCTACATGGGGAATAGTACATGATCTATTCAACACCCTCCCCAGCTTTATGTCTAATCAATTTACTATTAAGATTTCAAAAGTTACTTGTTCCAAATTAAATTTGAATTCTGTTTGACATCGTAAGATCCTTTATAATGTTATTTAAATGACTCACCTAAGATTCAATTTTCAAACATTTGCCATATAATTTCATACGTGCATTAGAACTTCATTGCTACGTCTGCGCAAAATCGACTTAAAATCATTGTTTAATCCAATATTGACGCAGAAACCGGAAGTTACACAAAAAACACCGGAGCCTAATTAGAAGCACTGTATTTAATTGAATTTGATAGGAAATAACAAACTAACTTAAGCTGCCCCACTATTGAATAACGTCAGGGCTATGGGTCAGTATTTATTCTAATTTGGAAATTATACATCAGCAAGAGATACAAGCTAAACTATATATACCTTTTGATTTTCGTACCTTCACATGAATGTTTGTAGTATTGAAAAAATTTCGGCCAGATATTCTAAAGATACTGAGGCACAAACACACAAACTGAGTAACACGATAGATATCAACGAAATTTATGATAAGGATAATAACGGTGATTATTTGTTATTAAATAAAGAAAAGGAAAAGCGTAATAACTTTAATAATTCCCGTGAACACTCGACATTAAACTTTAGTACTACTAATAAAGATAGTACAGAAAATTCAAATCATAATTTAAGCAACATTAACGAATTTGAGAATACTGATTTCAGCCCTTTCTTTTATTCAAACCAAGATTTAAAAGATTCAACGGTAAAGGCCTCCAAAGATAATTCTGATTTTTCCCTTGACATGGTAACTGCAGATATGGATTTTGAACAAGTATATTCAATGTATAATAGCATTCAACAAAAAGATGCCCTTAGTGCAGTAGATGAATTAAAGAAGCTACAAATGCTAAATCAACAATATGTGACCGCTTTGCCTTCAAATTTTGAACAAATGAACTTGTCTAATGATTTTCATAGATCACATCTAATGGATACCACGACCAACCAACAGGAAAAGGAAACACTTTCTTTAGATTCCGTCGAACCTCGTAGTTTAGGTAGTCTTGGAGAAAGTAATGACGTTGAGTTTGATCAATTCTTTTCACATACTGAATCAAATGCTTTGGAGAAATTTTTGGACAACTTAGCTAATCCAGCAAATCTGGATCCTCTTCAATTCTACAACAACTATAATACAAAGAGCATGACCGGAAATGAGGATGTTTCTCAGCTCTTTAACTTGCATACTATGAAACCAACAGTAACGGAGTATAAAAAAAGTCTAAAAGATGAGTTAACAGAAGCTTTTTGCGAACCTCTGATGAATTCCCTTATTCCTTCTCCAACACTCGATCAGTTACCAACTCCATGTGAGAGTAGGAACTCGCTGCTAATCAAAAATAATTTACATTCACAGGCATTAACTGACAACAATATCGATAATTCATTCTCAGCCGAAGCTTCATATTCTCCTTCTGAGCTGAGTCCCAAGCGTAGGAGAAGAGTCTCACACAAACCATTACTTACTTTAGAGCAGAAGAGATTGAATCATTCTACTCTGGAACAGAAAAGGCGCCAACTTTGTAAATTGGCATACGACAGATGCTTGAAGTTGGTAATTAATATGGAAGAATATTGCAGGGAGGAAAATAAAAATAAGAAATCTAAAAGAGCGAAACTAAATAAAGAAGGTTTACCCAATTTATCTAAACATACTGCTCTCATGAAGATAAGCGGCGAAATTGTCAGAATAAAGAATAAGAACGAACAATTAAAGAGACTTCTTGCTGAAAATGGTGTATAACTAAAAATTAATGTTATCAGGAATGCTGGAACGATCCTTTGATAACAATATTAGTACAATAATGGTATAGTGTAATTTATATATGTATATTACCCGAAAAATATATTTAAGGAATGAAATTTTTTTATTCTACTCTTAAATCCTTACGTGTACCGAAAGAAGTAGTAAAGTTGCGCGACACTAATATCAAAAAAAATAATGAGTTTTCCTTACGATAAATTTACAACATAAGAATGGTGGTTCAAAGTAAATCTAGTGCTGATAGTACTATTCACGAGCATCCAGCAACAGAATTGATTGTTGGAAATGAAGAGCAAATTACAAATTTACTAAAATTACATCCCATCAAATTACCCAATGATAATATAATAGAGCCTCAAATAGAGGCTTCAAGAGCATCATATTCATATTTATATGTGGTAAATTGGTTGTATAATTGCAGAGGGTTTATTAAACTTCAATCAGAGAATTTTGACATAGATTTGTTTGAAATTGAGTTGTTAAATTTAGTTTATCCACCACCTGTTGATGAATCAGTATTGTTTATCAACAAACTAAAATTATCTTTGATAAGTACATTGCAAAGCTCTAAAGTATCTTCAGTAAACAATTTTGAAAAGATTTTCAGATTATGGTTTGGTATTGATACTCCTTTGAAAGGAACAGAAGATGAAGACGACGAAGATGCATCACTTCTTCCAATGTTTGATGATCTTATTTTTGGTGAAAAATTTGAAATATTATATATAATAATAAGTTATATCAGTAGATATCCTCAGTTTAGAACATGGATTGATAAGAATGGTATAACTAATGACTTTCTAAGGATGAATTCTATATATACAGATAACGTGGCCAAAGGTACTATAGAAGATTACTTTCTTCTTTTTGATAATTCAAGGCTTTACAAAAGAACCTTAACTATTCCATCTTTAGTGATACCTAAAAAAAGGAAATTAGCTCCTGAAAATCCCCAAGAATTTTTTGAGACTTCTCTTTTTGATGTTACAGACGTTAAATTTGAACCGATATTTAGAAATATCTATGAATACAACAAAACATTGGCGGAAATCAAAAAGAAAAAGAATAAAAAAAACAAAGCTATTTATTCAAAATTAAGCGATATTAGCATCATAGATTCTATTTTTCAGGGTGAAATAAGAAAGCGAAAAGTATTAACAAATAGAAAGAGGGAGTTGCAGTTGGCTAACCTATTAGCGACAAGGAAAAGATCTTCCAGATTAGAAGCTAAGGAGAAACAGAAGCAAGAAGAGTTACGTGAATTAAAACTTCAGGAGGAAGAAGAATTGAGAATTGCTTCTGAAAGGAGATTAGAGAGAAGGAGATTAGTAAAGGAACTGCTATTTCCGTCTGCAAGTTCCACTACATTGCTTTCAAGAGAAGAAAGATTAAAACAGAGAAAATTGCAATCGCAGGAACCATCAACAAATAGTTTTGATAGCGATTCAGAGCTAGTAGCAGCGGAACTTAACCAAGATACTGAAATTACAGATAATCACGATTTAAATATTGAAAGTTCTAATATTCTCAACAAAAATATTGAAAACCCCGAGAATCATTTTGATGAGCCTAACGAGCTTACCTCAAATTCTGAACAAAAGGAACAATCTAAGTTGAGTGATATAGACTCGAATGCTACTGTGGCAGATATTGAAGGCATAGATTCGAATGAGGATAAAGTCGAAACCGAGAAAGAAGGCTTAGTACACCTGTACTAAAATTATGCATAAAAAAGATCAAAATTTGAGTATTAGACTCTGATTCAACCCAGATGAATGCTTAGACTATATAGAAGTTAATCAAGTTTATTCAATAAAAATTATGTATTAAAATTTAAAAAAATGTATTCACTAAAAAAAAAAAGAAGCGAAACGTAACATATATATTATGCTTAAAGATTCAACTCGTTTAATATTTGACTAGCCAACGTTTTATAGTTCCATGTATTTCCTAAAAGCTTTTTAAATTGTACACCATACAATCCAACCAATGGTACTTTTACAATATGAATTTCGAATTTGAGAGGTGACTTTTTAGTTGCAGATTGCCCCGATTGACTAGAAGTGTGCTGATGCTTTGCTCTATGCTCAACCCTAGAAGATATTAACATATCACTACCACCTCCAATCATTAATCCATTCAAAGAATCTACTGAATCATCATCTGGTAAATGCAAATGTTTATCAATATCAGTATTGTTAATTTCATCGTCTACATCATCATCTGGATAAAGCAGTTTACCAACTTTAGCTGTTGCTGGTGTATTAGGAGGCATGTTTGTTTGTGATCCATTCTTTTTTCTATAAGAACCCAAAATAGAATTACCAAGAGAAAACTTTCTTCTATGTCCACCATATGAATTAGACGATTTATGTGATTTTCCACTAGAATTTGATATTGGAGATAACGTTTGAGCATTGAACTTAGTCGATGGTTGACGACTTGGCGTCTTAAAATTTTCATTATATTCAGTTTCAGGTGTACTTTCTTTTGGTGGGACTTCGGGGCCTTCAAGTGATGATGACCTGGATTTGAAAGCATCACCATACAATTTCTTTTCTTCGACAGTTTCCGAGTTTTGATCATCCAATTGTGTTTCTATTGTTTGATTATTAGAAGTATCGTCCTCAATTCCCTTTTGTACAGGTTCCTGAAGCGAAGGTGTATGGACACAAATAAAACCACCCCTAACTTCTCTGAATTTAACTCCCAATTTACTTAACACATTAATGATATTATATCTAATTACTGGGAGAGGCTTTGTAGAAGTTGTCTGAACACTGAAAAACCCTTTCAAGAATAAAGTCTTTGGATATTCAATGGATGGCAGACTATTAGGTTTAGCATTATTGAATTGTTCGATAATCTGTTCCTCAGTCAATTGTGGAACTTCCTGGTAGTCCACATCGCCCAACGTAACATCATCAAAGAAACCATCATTTTCTCCATGTGAAGCGATGAGCTCATCACTATTTTGATTGGCCATATTATCAGGTAAAGGTTGTCCAGTTTCATTCTGTGGACGATATCTTCCGTATGAATCTTTTCTGATGTGACCACCAACTGATTTAGCTCTTGCTGTCGGATGCAATTTTCTTCCCGGCAACTGAGTAGGCGCATTAGCATTCATTGATGGAGTGATCAAAGTATTTGTTGCAGTGTTAATATTAGGTAATGGTGGTAAGTATTCGACTGGTACAAATCCTTGAAACTTTGTCTGATTAGGTGGATTGGAAGAGGAATGTTGATGGGAAGCCCTGTCAATTTTCTTTGCTTGATCCTTGTCTTCAGTATTAGGGGCTGCTTTTGTCATATTAGCTGAATTTGTCAAGTCAATTCTAGAGGACGAAGACTTTTCCTTAGCAGTTACCTTCATACTAACACCACGACGAACCATAGGATCCTTCTTAGTATTTGATGTTTGAGGGCTAAGCTTTTCATTTTGATCTGTAGTGACCGTAAACTTTGGTAGAGGAGGTGGAACCATACTATTTTGAGATGATGATGGTGAAGCATTATTTGATGTAGGTCTATACTTTTTGCCTGACAACTTTCTCAACAATGAATTGATACCAGAAGACTTCCCTGCCATCGGATCTAATGTATCATGTACAGGAGATGCCTCTTTGGCACTATGTGGTTGTTGTACAGGGATCGAAGGCTCAATTACCTCTATTGGTGAAGTATTACCCTCCTTATTATATTTAGTATTTGTAGATGAAGTATGAGCCTGTGGGGGGAACGATAATGGTGCAGAGGCCTGAGAAACTTGAATAGGGGGAACTTTAGGCTTTGTATCATGATCTCTGTTATTTACAACAGGTACTTGAGGCGAATTCTCTTGGCTCTTAAGCAAATCTTGATTTTCCTTTGCTGCTCTTTCTTTCATTTGCATTCTCATTGCATCTTCTTTTGCCCTCTTACGCTTTCTCATTTCATCCACCAAGTAATAAATCGAAATTAAAGGATGGAAACCACATGTAGGGTCTGGGAGAATCGATGAATTAGGTGCTGAAGCATAATCTTTACCTTGTTCTGTGATCTTGTACCAATTTTCTGAGCTCATTTGATATTCAACACTATTAACAACAGTATTTAATTCATCTGCAACTGCTTGAACAGATCCTAAATCGAATGCTGCAATAGTTTTAATAATTTCAGGATTTAAAGGTAATTTTAAAGGTAATCTTTTAGGCATAAATGATGATAATGGTGTATCGTAGCCTTTGCTCATCCATGGATGTTGAAGTATTTCGTATAATTTTGCTCTTTTCTTAGGATCCACTACTAACATTCTAGAAAGTAAAGACACACACTCTTTTGATAAGAAACTTGGATATTCGACATTACCTCTCTTGATTTTTTCATGCAAAACTGAAACTGATTGATCATCAAATGGGACTTTTCCACAAACCAAAACATACAATACTACACCAAAAGACCAAACATCTACTTCCGGACCCAAATAAGGCTTTGCACTTAGTAATTCTGGCGCAGCGAAGTATAATGATCCACAGTATGTTTTCAATAACGACTTAGGTGAATATAAATTAGATAATCCGAAATCAATTATCTTAATATCCCCTTTTTGATTAATCATAATATTCTCGATTTTTAAATCACGATGTACAACATTATTCTTATGACAATAATCTAAAGCTGAAGCTATTCCTCTGGCAAATTTTCTGGCATTACGTTCTTTTAAAGAACCGTGAGAAACAATATAATCCAACATCTGACCACCTTCAACATATTCAAACAACATATAATAATGATTAGTCATAGGTACCATTTCATATAATCTACATATAAATGGATGAAAAAGTAAACGACCTAGCGCACCTTCACGGATCGTTCGCTTATCTCTTGCAATCTCCTTATCCATCTCTTTTTGTCTTTGTGCAGCAGCTTGAGCATTCAAAGGCGGAGGGTCGTTTGCATGAGATCTTTGATACAATTTAGCAGCTCTTGGAACTATTTTGACGGCACATATTTCACCGGAAGAATTATGTTGTGCCAATTTAACTTTACCCATAGAACCAGCACCTATAGTCTTCACAAAGTCCCAGTCACCAATAGATTTTCTGTGAAATTGTTGTTGCTGTCCCAGACTGTGAGCATCTTTAGATTGGTGGGCATGACGATGACTCTTAGAAGAAGTTGGCGCTGCATTCGTTGGTTCGGCGGGTGAATCTCTAGACGGATGCCCTTGAAGTACAGCCGGCGGCAATAATTCAGAATTCTTAGCTGAGTTTTGAGACGAATGGCGGCTTGCTTCTTGTGATGCTTGTCTATGAGTACTACTCCTTGACATCGAATTAGCAGATGATTTATGACGAACTTGCTGAGCAGGTATACTTTGCATGGCAGGACCCAAATTTCTTGAAGTAGCACCTCCAGGGTGAGTAGTAGGCGTTTGGTATTGTGTCCCGTCGTTATTATCTAAATTTAAGTTTTGAGGAGAGGGCTGAGGTTGTTGCTGAACAATTTCACTAGCAGAACCTTTTTGACTTCCGCTAACATTCCTTAACATTCTTGGTGTTGCTGGGAGGCTATTATTGTTATTAGTATGATTAGAATTACTCCCCATATTGCTATTATTAGAGACTATCCCTCTACCAGGATGTTGCTCTGCATATATATTCTGATACTCGTAATTAGCCTGGGGCTCCATAGTCACGATTTATAGGGCTATCAATGAAACTCTGGCTATTACACACGTCGAATATAGATAAATCGATACGCCTTTTTATCTAAGTATCTCCAATTGTTCAAGGTAATTCCAAGGAACTCTAATTTGTGTGATTTACTGTTGATAATTGAGTGTAAATTTAGGTCGTGCGACGGTAGATGGTTTTTTGAGATTTGCTCTTTCTGGAGGGAGCATTTGCAAGGGGCTGCGCATATCTAATACAAAAGCCAGCAGGTAAAATCTCAGAGGGACAAAATCGGACAATTTAGAAGGGGGAATTTTGCCTCCAAATATTTGGCCTATCTTCGATGTACTTATGGATTATATGTGTCTAGGGTTTTGTTTTAAATACTCGCGAATTCGTAAAATCAGGTATTAACTAAATAATAGTGTATCAATTAAAAGTCGTCAATAGGTACATGTTGATTAATTCTACATCTATATACACAATTTACTATTATTGTCTCGAAGTCAGGGAGTTTCCAAGATTCTTGACTAGTTTTTCATAGTTACAGTTCTAATATGTAGTCTAATAATCTCGAGCAATTCATCCTAGATATTAACAAATTTCGTATAAGTTATGAATCTTCTTTAATACATCGTTAGCATAATGATTGCTAAATAAAATATTGGGACCACTTCTTGAAATCATGTCTACATTTATTATATAACGCATCGTAAATTTTTATTGAATTTATCGTAAATACTAAGAACTAAATGAAGATAGCTTGGCCAATTCTGTCATTTATTTAGTGATCTTTGTGGTGTTTCAAGTGAGATTGGTATTCCCAAGTGTAACCTAAAATGATAACAGCGATGGCTAAGTGGATTAATGGCTTACCAGATGCATTATCACCATCAAAGAAAGCAGCCTTATATTTGGATAATGGACCGGTTGGCTTCTTGGCAGCTGGAGCTGGACCAGTTGGTAACTTCTTGTAGAAAGAAACAACTTCGGCCATTCTCTTAGCATTTGGGTTGGAACCAATGTTCTACAATTAAGTTAGTATTGATCATTTTATACTGCAAATACGAACAGATTAGTTTTCTTCCTTTAAAAAGATATATGCCCACGTTGTATAAACGTTCTACCTGTTTATAATTCTGATTTATTTCTGATTTTAAATTCATAAAGAATTACAAATACGCATTTCACATAATCTTCCCTGAATTTCTTCCAGCGATATCCACTTGCCTGTCTACTGTTTATACTGTGCCAAATTAAAAATCCTTCCCAATTACGGTTTTAATTTAATTCTGGTTAAAATTCAAATACAATGATAATCTAATAGGTAAAAAAAAAATTCCCGATTCCTTCAAATCCTCTCTCTATAATAAAAATTCACTTCCTAACTGATCATAAAAATTTTAATCCATTCATTTCTAACTCAAACTATTTGTTCTTAATCTGCTTATTCAAATATATTACATACCTTAGCGGAAGCAATCTTTGGTGGAATCAAAGTAGACAATTGTCTTCTGATAATGAATGACATTTCGACTAAATCTCTATTATGAATTAGAAGAATATTTCTATGAATTTTGAAATATCAATTTCTGCTCGGTAACCTGTTCGGCCACTTCAATGTTTAAAAGTATTTGATTCGTTGATTTTACGACCTGCATATAAAATGACATTGTCGCGCAAAGAATACGACATTATATATCTTGATGTCTATACTAAAGTCTACACTTACAGTAAATGCTATTAAATTTTAACATATATTTCGTTAGATATACGTAGTTTATATTTCACTAATATACAACACTAGAATTTAAGTTAGTTATTCGTCTCATTATTTTATACTTGATTTTATTCTTAAGAATTATTTATCCATACTTGAAGCAAACCATAAATAATTCAAGCTAAAACAAAACATTACACATACCATTATTACCTCTGATAAACACATCACCGTAGTTTCTGCAAAGTTTACCATTAAAATATTCCTTTCCCTCATCTAAAACTATATTCATATAGCCATCTATACTTTGTAAATTACCTTCGTATTCAACACCGTTATGTAATTTAACATTGACATTTCTTCCAATAATATTTCCTAAGAAATGAGAAGGGTCAGTTTTAACGGAGCCTGTAGCTGTCGTTTCCGTATGTACATCACTCATTATGCTATATTCTTATAGCGATGTTAATTATAAGCTCATAAATTATAGTTTTAAGCACTAGTGAGTGTGGGTAGTGTGATAACCAAATAATATTCAGAAAGACACCCAATGTAATGGTCCTCTATATGGTTATTTCGCTAGATTTCCAATTATATTCTGCTTTATCATACATGTGTAGTATAATTAGATATTACAATTCTATTTGTTACAGAAAACTGCATTTTTAGGCATTAGAATCTTGCTACTCAGATCCTTTACATACTTCTATTTAGCTCACAACACTGAAACACTTGTACTTCGCCATCGTGGTGCTTTTTCAAAACTCTTTTTAATTATTATTACTACTTTATTATATTGAATCAATACTCTAGAATTACTCCTCTCCATATTCTTCATTATAAATTAGAAAGTATTATTTGAGAACTAGACGTGGAAGAATTTTTGCACCCGAGATAATAAATTTAAATTAACTTAAGAACGTAACCTACATTCATGTAATGTTAAAAGCTGGTTCTATGGCATACTTACTTCTGAAGTTTATTTAGTTGTTGGAAGAAGTTATATTTGAAGCAATGGCTTAATCTCTTCATTATAAGAATCTAGAACATCTGTAGCAGGAAACCGCCAAATAAATAAAAGCTTTACCGTAATAGATTAATGAAAAATCACCTTAAGTCTTAAGCTCATGATTTTGGATTCTTCTTCATACTCTACGTTGTCAATTGATTAATAGAAATATAATAATTGTCCCTAAAAATAAGCTTTACATTTCGCGGGCATTTTGAAAGTTTAAAATCTATCTTGTTCTAATAATGATTCTCTCGTTATCAGGAATTAGGAACAATGCTGCAAGAAGGTGCTTCTCAACAGTATCTTCAAGATTGGATAAATTTAAGATAGCGATTGTTGGAACTGGTCCAGCTGGTTTCTATACGGCACATCATCTTCTTTCAAAAGCTCCAAGCAGCACTGATTTGGAAGTTGATTTCTTTGAAAGGCTTCCAGCTCCCCATGGATTGAGCAGATATGGAGTTGCGCCAGATCATCCAGAAGTAAAGAATTGTGAAGAGTATCTTGATAATTTAATGAATGATAAAACTATGAGACATAAGGTTAGATTGTTCGGCAATGTAGAAATAGGACGAGATATCCTGCTTAAAGATCTAGAAAAACATTACAATTCGATAGTATTATCATATGGTTGTACTGATGCTGATAATAGACTAGATATACCTGGTGGTGAACTTCCGGGTGTTATTTCAGCTAGAGAATTTGTTAACTGGTATAATGGGCATCCAAATTATTACTCTGATGAGAGTAAATTTGTACCACCGCCATTAAACAAAATAGAGGATGTTACGATTATTGGTAATGGAAACGTTGCGTTAGATGTTGCTAGAGTTTTGCTTGCGGATCCAGAAGCACATTGGTCAAAGACTGATATAGCAAATGAAGCATTAGATATGCTCAGAATAAGTACGGTTAAAAATGTGAATATTGTCGCAAGGAGAGGATTTATGCAATCTGCATTTTCCAACAAAGAATTAAGAGAACTATTGGAACTTTCAAAAGAAAACAATATAAGGGCCATGCCGATTGATAACGATATTGTTGATGCCATCGGGTCAAAAAAACTAGGTAGAATTGAAAAGAGGAGGTTTTCTTTGGTTGAAAAATATCAGAAAATAATGAGTAATTTGAAAGACTATTCTAAAACCTGGCATCTAAGGTATTTAATGAGTCCTCTTGAATTTGTTCAAAATGAAAATGACCCATTATTGTTATCTCATACCATATTGCTGAAAAATGAAGCATTCGAGGATCCCGTTAGTAATTCAGTCAAGGTTAGACCAACTAAGGAGACGATTAAACTCAAGAATGAACTTGTCATATTATCAATAGGATATAAAGGTTCTCCTTTAAATGGATTTGATGAAATTGGGATTTCTTTCGAGAGAAACAAGGTTGCAAATGAGAATGGAAGAGTATTATGTCTGAGCGATAAAGATGGCCATAATATCAAAAAAGGATGGTATTCGTCTGGATGGATCAAACTTGGTCCAAAAGGTGTCATTGCTAATACAATGATGGAATCATTTAACACCGCAGAAAATATCTTAGAGGATCTATCTAAGGGCATCCACACAGGAGCATCAGCTTCTGAGTCATTAGATCTTTCAAATTTAAATAAAGATATTGTTAACTGGGAGAATTGGTCAAAACTAAATGATTTTGAGATATCTACTGGGTTAAAGTTAAATAAGAATAGGGAGAAGGTGTGTAACAAAGAGGAAATGTTAAGAATTGCATGTAAATAGTAAAATCCCCTTGTGTATTATGATCTAAATATTTAAATAAATATTCTACATGATTCAGTCTTTGTCTTCTTTACATCCTGTAATAGGTACAAAGTAATGTGTGTGTTCATATTTATTTAAATGTTCCATCCAAAGATTACTAGAAATCCTCAAGTTGTTCACTTCGTAGGGATCTTCATCATAATCTACCATATTATTATCGGAACTAAATCCCTCATGTTCTAGTGAAGAAAAAGGATGTGGTAATTCTTTCTTAATAATGAAGTACTTATAGCCACAATGTTGGTAGGTGGACAAAGGTGGTAAAAGAGGTACAAGATCATTTTTATGCTCAACCCTAATATACCCTTTATCAAATCTGCCTTCGGAAGCAATTCTTTGTGCAACATCACTAACGTTAAAGATATCATCAGCAAATTGAGCAAAATTACTATTCCCAACTTTGGGCCCGGCAAAATTAACCACCAATGGATCGTATCCTAATAATTTGCATTCGATCCCAACTAACAATGTTAATGCTGCACCAAGGGAATGGCCACTGATGACTAAGGAATAGTCGTTGTATTCATTGAACAACTCCTCGATTTTTTGAATTAACAGTGGGAATATTTCCTGAAGCATTTGGTAAAATCCCCTATGAACCTTACAATTATCAAACAATTCATTTTCCTGAAACTTCAGCATTTCATTTAAAATAACCAAAGGCGTGTACGGAACTGGTATTATATCAACATCTCTAAGCCAATCTCTACGAGAAGATGTGCCTCTGAATACGACAATTAAAGAACGAGACAAATGATCCAATGCAATATAACCCGTCGCATCTTCTTCACGATTTTTTGATCTAATTATCTCAACTATTTCGACTTCTTGAAACTCATTCCTACAGGCATCTAACGGGCAATAATTATTCTCGCTTCCTAGCTTACCAATTTTCAATCCTTTCTTAAGACAATAGGCAATGGATGTCAATTTTGCAAACTTATTCAATTCATAGTAATCATCTGTAGGTTCGTTGGAAACAGACATGCTCCCACATAGAACATAAAAACAAGTTAATAAAATCCAAAATTTCATACTTATTTGTTAATATTATTAAAATGATATTACCAGGATTTTAATAGTTTATAACTGTAATACATTATTACGCCTAGTTTATGACATAGTGATGTTTATGCTTTCCTTCTATATCACAGGAAAGTACTAGAAATTGGAAATTAGTGATCCTCTATTCAAGCAAAAGCGTTGGAGATAGAATAGAACAAGCATAAAATTTTATTCGCTAATTTACGGAATAATTTCATCACAATAAGTTAAATCCCAAATACCTTAAAAGGTTAGTTACACCTCAGTTCTTCGTGAGCCCTGTGGCATCTAACACTGCAGTAAAATAGTCCACAATTATAACATCTAGAATAATCAGAGTTGGAACCACAGATACAGCATAGTTTTAATCTTGGTTTGAATGGCTTGCCAGAAGTTTTCTGGATTTTTTTTGAAGGTTCAGAAGTATTAGGTGGCTCAATAAATTGATAATTAGTATTTAAGATACTATTGATTGAAAATAAGTTCTTCTCTTCTTCAAAATACAGGTTCAAATTTCTTCTTGCTGATAATATCTTCTTAGTTGCCGGTGTATTCCCCAATTTAGCTTTCTTATGTTGCCCATGGGTATTTGAACTATTATAAGAAAAGAATTTTGGAAGCTCAAATGTTGTTACAGTTGTCTCTTTGGATAGCTCGTTTAATCTCTTTGAAATGATTCTTTCTAACTGAATTTGCTGTGATGATTTTAAAGGACCTTCTTGCTTTTGAATTTCATTAGCTTGCGTTTGTGCGTACATTAACTGATTCACGTTGTAATTGACTTTTGGTCTACTCTTCGAGTTTCTAACTGAATTATTCTTTGTATTATCATTTTGGTTCTTCGATGAATGGGAAGGTCTTGCTGTTAGATTAATCGAAGAACTAAAATACACAGTAGAGTTTCCCACATTCCGAGTCTTTGGAATCTCTTCTACAAGCATTTTTATCTCATACCTTTGATCAATTACTATAACATAAATTGATATTTAATTTGGAAGCAGTAAATCATTTTATATACAGGAATATAAATAAATTGAAACTAACTATAATTTCATTACTTTAAATTCTAAGGAAATAAGTCGTTAAAATATTCGTTGTATTATCTTTATTTAACTCGTTACATAATATATTTACAAGTATAATTTCATTTGATTGTGTTACAAAATTTTTTGAATTAGTTTATTACTTTTTCACTCCATCGGTTTTAGCATTTTCCCTGATTTCTTCAGAAGTAAATGGCTGATCCTTTCTGGCTTTGTCTAACATTGGCTTGATCTTTTGGTTTGCCAAGGCAGTATTTACACATGTAATATAGTCTTCCCACAAATGAGTACATTCATTTTCTAATGACTTTCCCTTAAGGAATTTTTCCGTATACCAGCCATTAAAGCACTCATCATACTTGGTTTTGGCTTCGGTACATTCAGGGGCAAATGACACTGACATGATATTTCCCATTACCTAAATTCAACTTTAAAGGGCAACGGCTACATGAGCCAAAATATAATCTTTTCGCTCAGTTTTATGTTCCATGAATCGCTTAACCTGCATTTTGATAAAATTGCAGTTTTTTAGCGCGTACTTGCAATGTTTTTATTTATTACTTACATATACCTATATTCATAGACTGATCCAACTTGCAAGCTACGTTATGAAGAGATATTCAGTCGCGCCGTCATCAGCGCGTCGAAAGTCTACAATCAACCCGGGTATTATAGATAATACAGCAGCGGCAAGAGCGGAGCTAGAAAAGCTCGAACAAGAAACTACTTTAGTGTTACAAGAAATTGATAAAGACCTTTCCAGGGCTAATGCTGTTATAAATGATTGCATATTTCCCTTACTTAAGAAGTATTCTAATCTGACTGAAGATGTCTGGAATAATGTGAGATTTTGGAAGTATTTCTTCGAACAATCAGCCAACGTTGAATTAAGCAGTTATGAAGCTAGGGCAAATACCACTACCGATGTAAATACATTGGCTAATAGGAAATCCAATTTCTTGCCTCTGGATGATGAAGATGATAAAGAAGAAGTTTTGAATGATAAAGAAGAAGGAATAGAAAATGAGCATAATAAGAAAACATCAAAAGTGGCATCTCCTAAAGATTTATTTAAAAAGCCACATTTAAAGGGAACAGTTGAAGAGAGCACCCCTACATGGTCTATAGAGCAAACCAAGGGATCATCTAGAAAATTTCAGTCATCTACTCCACAGAATAAAAGGCACCTTGAAACTAATAACTTCCCCAAGAATGCATTAAGATTTGATTCTGACAGTATTGGTTTACAGGCACCTCCATTGCTATCTAATACAGTCAACCTGGGGGAAAATAACTCATCTAAAGTACCGTCACATTTCCCTACTGTAACATCTCCTACAAAAACCCAAACAATAAGACAGTCTCTTGATAACTATCATAAGGTATCGATATCACCTCGTAAACTCAAAACGACCCCTTCGCCAAGATTAAACGAGGATATGAGAAGAAGATCTTCAATGATTCAAAATTTAATCAATTCATCTCCCACGTTGCCAGAACCACCAATACTACAATCAGAAATTGGGAGCTCAAGTAATAGGGATAACACAGATCCCAAGATCTCTGAACATGTGGAAGAAAGATTATCTCCTGTCGTATTACCACCTCATTTATCTCCTTCTAAATCAGGTTCACCAAGGAAAAGCAAGATCACGCCATATAAATCCAATATTAAGACAAATAAAGACATCATGAGGACTCCCATAGGTATCTCCCTTAAATATGGTGAAGATGACAGTGATATTGCACCTCCTGAGCTAAAGAACACTCAAGTCTTTCAAAAGGATAATTCTAAAAATTCAATAGACGATTTTGAATTAGACATCCCTATTCCAGAATTAGAGACTGACGTTTTAAATAAAAAGAGAAAACTTGATAATGGTAATGATGACGACAAATTCAATGGCCATAATGACAGAAATAATCAGCAAGATGACAATAGAAGAGATCTTCCTGGTGAAGATGATGATAATGAAAATGTATTTTTAGATAATTTTGCTAAAAACAACTCGGTTCAGTCTACATTATATCATTCGATTTTGAACCAACAAGAGTCAAGAACGTCACAATCTAAAGAAAATACAGGAAATCAATCATATTCACGTTCAATTTCGCATATATTCGACGAGGTAATTAGCGAGATATCTAAAGCTGATAAAGGTCAGAATACTCAGCAAGATGAGAGATTCGAAATACTGGCCAAAGATCTTTTTGGAAATTTATCCGCAAGTCAAATTGATACTACAGGTAATTCAACTAGTGAATTGGGATCATTATTAGAGGAGAGATACAAGAATTTAACCAATCAAAATAATTGATATAGAAATGACTCCTCCATTGTATATTATAAACATGTTAGTTTAGCGATTAATATATAAATTTGAGAATGGACTTCTTAATTAATACTAATACTTATAAAGCCAATAGAGTGCATAGCTTATCAGGTTATGCGATCTCAAACATGGTGTGCATACACAATTTTAAGATGACAAATGCTCAAGTTTTAATTGGCTATTATTCGCACGCTCATAGCTGCAAATTTCTACGATTTTTATATAAATAGTCACCTCATATTTACCAACAACTTTTTTTTTTACATTATCAAAAAGAATTACTCAATAATAAAATAAAAATGACTTGTACCGCTGCTCAATGTGTTTGTTCTCAAAAGTCCAGTTGTTCCTGTGGAGCTAAGCCTGCTTTACAATGTAATTGCTCCAAGGCTGCACAAGAAAATATTGTTCCTACCACTGGAAATGCATGTCCTTGTGGCAAGAGAGTTAAGGGCCAGTGTAATTGTGGAGTAAACTCAGAATCATGCGAAGCTAGAGAGGGTGAAGTTGATTTCACCAACTATAATTAAACCCCTAAATTGGTATGGTAAATCAATCCTTCCAAACTATATATATATGTATAATACTTGAGATAGACTGCATCGGCCAATCGGCTTACATAAGAAATAATATATTTGATATAACCTAATACTACTATTATGTTTTGTGTAATGTCTTAAAAGACTGATGTCGTGTGGAGTAATACGACATCCCAAATGCAGAATTAAATCGCTTAGTACTTAACTTTTTGGTAGTAAATAAATTGGAACTTCAATATGGCACGATTGTCAGGGTTGCAAAAAGAAGTTTTACAGCTTTATCGCAAGTGTATGCGGTGTAAAAACACCAAGCCTGTTCAAACTAGGGATCATTGGAAAAGTTTCATCAAAGAAGAATTTGAAAAGTATCATCACTTACCAAAAAAACAGTTCTCAGTAATAGAACATTTGATAAGACAAGGGAATAAAAGATATGAACTATATCTGAACCCCCAAATAAAGGATATTCATTAAAACCTGTATCTATGCTTGATTATTCATTAAAAACATTCACTTGTATTTATACATCATCTAAAATCTTCGGATTAAAGAATCTATTTTCATGGGGCAATAAATTATTAAAGGTTAAATAATATATTATTAAATAAACACTATTTAGTTAATGCAATTAAGACAGTTGAATCTATGCTGTACTTAAAGTTCGATTGTCTTCTCTAATTAAAATATCTTTTTATAATTATTAAATAAGAATTCAGTAACATCGTTTCTGTGGCCCATATCTAACATTTCCCTAGTTCCAGTTTCATCTCTTGCAAGTGTTGGAGCAAATACAACTGATAAGTTTTTCATGCCCATTCTATTCACATTTGCATAAGAACTTATCAAATCTAAATGCTTACATAACACTGACAATGTCTCTTTGTTTGCTGGTGGTAAAGCATTGATAATTTTGTTCTTCATCTCAGAAACTCTCCTTTCCTCATCATTTGGAGGTATTGTAGAGCATATCTTGATAAACAGATCATATAAATGGTAAGGTATTATGGGATCGGGTAATTTCCTTAAATATCTCTTTAAAGCAGAAGTCACTGCGTTAATATCACCATCAATAACACTATCTAGTTTAAGAATTTGTTTCTCATCAGTAGATTGATCTTGGGGAAAATTAGCAAATGCATTTTCGATTGCAGAGATGGCAGAATTTCCCCCTGAAATTCTGTAAATACCTTCCATGTCCAATCCTCTTTTTTCTACTTCATCTATACATTTTCTCACTATTAAAGGAACGTTACATCCTTCATAATTTGCTCTTTTTTGTAAAGTGGAAGTAAATAATGGAGCACCTTCTTCGTCAATTGAATCATAATTTATATTATTATTGTTTAAAAATGTATCCAATATATTTGTGGATCTTGATTTAGTAACAAAAGATGAAATACCTTTTTTCTCTGAACCGTCGTTATGACTTATATTCGAATCCTGCGGCAAATGAAGTGCATGCGACGAATAACTATGACTTATCTTGTTCGATCCATTTGCCGTCTGTTGTAATTGTGGGGTATTTGAGTTTGAGTTCTTTGGTCTTCGCCAAAACTTCAACCTTGTCGCCTTTTGAGTTTCTGCTACAGGCTCTTCACTTATTATAGTCTCCGAGCTGAGTGAAGGTCCACTGATGATAGGTGACGAGGACCTTGCAATGTTTGAAATAGAAGTCTCTACATCAAGTATAGATCTGCTACCCCCGCTAACTGTTTTTTCCATTGGTGTCTGGTAATTTAACGAGCTTGTCAAGTTGCGATTTTCTTCCAAAAGAGCATTGTTGGCTTCAGTCAAATCTCGTTTAGTTGATTCTAACTCACTAACTTCATCCCTAACTAAGCGAAGATTTTGCTTATTACTGGCAACCTCCTGTTGTATTTCCTTCAAGTTAGATAATAAAACTTCTTTCTGTTCTATCATTTTCTTTATTTCTTCAGACAATGAACTCTTATGGCTCTCTAAATATTTAATTTCAAGTCTTAGCGGTGAAATTTTATTCTGTTCTTCTTGTAACTCCAAGCTAGTAAGGAATGGTGTATCTGAGAATGATCTGTTATGTGTTTTTTCATATTGAGCACTTTTATTTACTGAAGCGTAATGAGATGGTGATGTTTTTGGTAACGGTGGAGTAACAAAAGCAGAATTGCCATTAACTATAGACCCCTCAGAAACATGTCTAGAATGACCTTTGGAATCATTAGTTGTTTCATGTTTGTTGGTACTATTTGAACGAAAAAATCCAAATTTATTGGACATACCACCATTTCCTCCAGAAATAGATCTTTTATGTCTAATATTTATCTTTGGTGTCCTAATCAAAGTATTTTTCCTGGATAGATTCCTAGAATTTTCCTCGGGAATATCTTCTTCTAAATTTGTAACTGCTGGAGTTGCATTTCCTATTACAAGGGGTGTAGTATTTAATTGAAGTGGTGAGGCTTTTGTTTCATCTTTTCTTATGCGATTTTGATGTTCTGAATTATCAATTGTAGGAATCCCCTCTAAGCCTAAACCTCTAGGGGTGGTATCAGGAAAATTATTTAATTCGTTTCTGTTAGGCGTTGAAGGCAAAGGCATTTTGGGAGGAGGAGAAGAAAATCCTAATCCACCATTGCCATTTTTTTTAGGGGTAGTTATTTCGCTAGGTTGTAGCTGAGTCTGGGAGGATGGTTTGCTTTCTATATTAACATCCTTTAATTGATAATCTGCTACTTCCATGACCCTAGCCTGACGATTAACATTGGCCATAGGTGAGTGTGCTCTTCTATGGTCATAGGCAACATAAAGATTATTAGAATCTTTTTCTGTGCCTTGAGAAGAAATTGATCTTCTATCTATTGGTGAATCATGAATATATCCCCTATTTGACTCAAAATCAGTATCTTGAAATTGTTTGGGAGATAAAATAAAGATATTCTTATGATCGGCAGGGGAAGCTCCAAGAGCTTTGCTTGGTTTGAGATTATCATTAATTTTTACCGTAGATTTCTTAATTGATTCTGGTGAATCTGGGGTGTTAATTATACCTAAGAAAATACTTCCATTGTCATTGTCATCAAAGGTAGGTGTCTCCAGAATCTGTGGCGTTTTATAACTACTCAGAATCAGGCTTTTCTTATTTTCTGATCTATCTATCTTTTGACTATTCCGTTTATTTAACTCATCATCACTATCATTCACTTCTTCGATAGAAAAATCGTCATTTGATACATTTTTATTATTCGATTTTATACTTTCCGGTGCTACAGGGAAATTTAACAGACTCCCACCAGCTTCTGATTTTGAAGATTGAAATGATTCTTTAGACTCAAAAGGTGGTTTCTCTACTTTAGGGGAATCCTTAAGTGATTGACTTAATGATTTGCTAGCTGGCGCTGTAGGTAAATTCTTATGTCTCGTAGAAAGACTGGAAGAAGAATTATTACCTAAATTATACATGCCATTATGGGATAATGTGCTTCTTTGAGATGACGTATTACTTAACTCTGCTTCTCTTTCTCTTTCTGACTCATCTTTGTGCTGTTGTAATAATGCTAACTGTCTTTTCTTAGCATCATATTTCTTTTTCTTAGCAATAAGTTTCTCATGGCAGCTCATACAAAAGAGACCTTTGGAGGTTCTAGCATATCGTAAATCTTCTATTTTTTGTTTGCATGATCTACACTTAAAACAATTCGAGCAGTAAGCTTGATCACCAGTTAAAATTGCCAAGTCATCGATTTTCTTATTACACTGTTTACAGTTGTAGGAGCAATTGGAGCAGATTAGATTACCATTACCTAAAACTAGGAAGTTAGAATTGCATCCAAGCGACAAATCACATTTGGAACATTTAAAACAGTTAATGTGCCATCTATCATCACCCAATTCATACGCGTGTCCTTCAAAGATTTGTAGATCACATTTCTTGCAAAACTGCAGATCGCTGGTATCTAGCCTCGATATATCTTGAGTATATGTAACGCTTGACATTATTTCCTTCTCGGATGATTTGAAACTCAGGAAATTCGCTAGAATAGGAATTTATATTTAGAAGTCGGTATTATCTTCAACGTTGTAGATCTAAATAGGAAATCAAAAGAAGATGTCCTACCAAAATGAAAAGCTACTTAAATAGTCTATGTCAAAATTGTAATAGCCTGATCTAATATAAGAATCTCTATAGCGTAATATTATTTATTGGGATATTTAATTTCCTCTTGTTACGGATGTCTCTCAAATACTTGAGAATGATAATTTGAAACAGATTTAATATACAGTACCATTATCTAAAACATAATGGAGTTCTTATTTAGTAAAATCCTTTACTATTTAAATAACTATAAGTATAGTATGTATATATCTTATTTCTATAGTTTTCTATAATGCACTGGTGAATGTACGAGCTAAAGCTCTTCTGCTGTTAAATCTTTCTTTATTCTAAATGGTCTTCCTCTCCAGTCAATTTCTTGACCAAAAATAGCATTTAACCAGATTGGGAACGCCAATAACTCTCTTATGATCCATATGTATAGCCATGAAAAAAAGGATCTCCGCAATGGTGGTAATGAATCATAACTTAACCAAGAAGGTATTTTGCTTAGATTGGAGATGTTGAAGAGAAGAGAATAAAATTGGATATAATCTGTTATCATCCACACTGATATATGAAGCAAAAACAATTTCCAGGAGAAAATTTGGTTTAGAAATATTGAAGAGATGGCATAATTTCCAAATAAACCACAAAATATTGATTCTGTAGCAGGTTCTATCATGGTTGCCATTAATACCATATATTTTCGAACTCTCAACCAGCGAACTCTCCTGGTAATATAGTCATTTACACCATTATCATTTCCACGTAAAGGCTGAATTACGATATCGCCTGTAAGAGCAGTTCTACTAAACAAGCTTTCCCACATAGCTATCCCAATCATATTATCCTCTCCAATATATCTTGAGAAAAATTTGATTGAGTTTCCTGGTCCGATTGATGAATAGTATTTTGCATCGGCCAACACGGAGCTGGTATCAAATTGATGTGAACGAACCAAGGGAATTCTAGAAACAGCTTCATCTAGATCGGATCTTCTATAAATGTTAGATTTCCCATTAACACATGGAGCCACTGATAAACTATTTAATGAAACATAAAATTTGGCATGGGAAGTTAATAAGAACATTTCATCAAGCCTGGCTCCTAAGCTCTTTAAAAACCTCTTTTTTGGTCTAACTGCTCCACTTTGTGAATTTACGGGACTCAATTTGTATTCTGATTCTGAACCAATACTTAACGCGATGGGAACATGGTGAACCAATTTTACTTTTCTCTTAGAATTCAATTTTCTTCCGTTTTCATAATCATCAGTAAGTGATTTTACTGAATTGCGTAATATATTGCTACTAGCCCATACATTAGAATCCATCACCCACAAAATATCGAATCTCGCCAGAGTAAACCCCTTTGCAAGATTATTTACCTTTGGGTTGGGACCAAAGTACTCTTTGGATTTGCCTGTAGTTTCATCATACCCTTCGCTAATTAATATCTTCGATTCTATTTTTGGGTACTTCAAAATAAGATCCTTAATAATGGGTATACTTGTATCTGTCGGACTATCGACGCAGAATAAAATTTGTATTTTATCATTCGGATAATTTTGCAAATAAGAACTTTCCAAACAAGATGCAGATTCCGGATCAATGCCCTTAATGGGCCGTATAATCGTAACCCCTTCTAATTCTTCATCTTTTGTAGGAAGATTTGGCGGTATCTTTAATTTCAATAATATTTCAATAAACCCACGGTATGCCACAACAAGGATTATCAAATACCCAATCAAAAGCCCTACACAAACCACTTGCCGCACTAACGACATCTCCCCGAGGTATGTGAAACTCATGTGTATATCCAAATTATTCCCAACTCTATCTATCTAGTACCTAGGTTTGTTAAGATCAAATCGAAAAAATAAAGTATAGAGAAAATTTCATGCGTCGCAAAATAGTCCGGTATAGGCATTTCTGCAGTACTGACACGGACTTACATTGTTTCACAATATCTCCGTTATGGGAAATGAAGCTGAACGTTGAAGTATACACAAACACCTTAGGCGATTGAATAATGCACATGCAAGGTGGTTACGTGGATCAATATCTGATGCGTTCTTAAATTTAAAACTAATGAGAAAACTTAAATCACGACTACTATTGAACCACAACTTTGGAGATGTATCTTTATTTTGGCCCTAGTATGTGTTTGAGAATTAATGAACATTCCAGAAATATAGCCCTCATGAAATATAGCCACTTTTCTACTTTGATGTAATCTTCTTGTAGAACATATTTTTTTTAGAAACGACACTTCCTCAGTAATTTTCAAATTAGCTTCTTGAATTTAGTAAGTCGCCTCCACAAGAGTAGTAAAAACGACCTCAATTAACCCTTCAATCTATAAACTTCACTGTAAAGTAAAAGTTCCCTATTGATGTTTATTATTGGCTAATGGTAGCATATGTTCTCATACCTTCAATAAGTTCGTATTGGTATTAGTGAGCCTACCATATCTATATCCGTGAATGTATATTATTTACGGCTGTCAAGATCATTTTTTGGGAGATCCGAAGAACCGTGGTGTAATTGAACTTGGCCGAAGTCGTTTTCTCGGTTATTTCCCCCACCCCCGCAATTAAAAAAAACTTATATAACCTCAGTTTGAACGAGATTTTAATTAAAGCTACGGGTGAAAAAATCATGTTTAAAAATAGAATCAGTAAGATGCCAATAAGACAATTTACTAGCTCGAGCTTAAAAGGTGACTTGTTTAAGTATCAATCACAATTGCCTAAGTTGCCAGTTCCTTCATTACCTGAAACGACTGCCAAGTACTTGCGTTCTGTTGAGCCTTTCTTGAGTAAGGATCAGTTTTCAGAAACTAGTAAAAGAGTCGAAGAATTCGCCAGACCAGGTGGTGTTGGTGAAACTTTGCAAAACCGTTTGGTAGAATTTGCTAAGGACAAAGATAATTGGTTATCTGAATGGTGGGATGATTATGCATACATGTCCTACAGGGATCCAGTGGTGCCATATGTATCATACTTCTTCTCACACAAGAATCTTAATAATGAAATAGGAAAGGATCAATTATTAAAGGCAACCTTAATCGCTCAATACACTATTGAGTTTATGCAAACTGTTCAAAATGAAACTCTTGAGCCTGAAATTATTAAGGGTAATCCATTTTGTATGAACGCCTTCAAGTACATGTTTAATACTTCCAGAGTTCCAGAAAAAAATACTGATATTACCAAGTTATATGATGGATCCCAACATCCATATTTCGTAGTCATCTATAAAAACAACTTTTTCAAAGTTGATTTCCAAAAAGATGGTCAATTCTTAAGTGCTTCTGATATTTATAATCAACTTCAAGAAATTAAGAACTCACCTATACTTGAGGGTGAACCTGTTGGTTCTTTAACCTCGATGAATAGAGATGAATGGTATAATGCTTACCAGAACTTGACCAAATCACCAATAAATCAAGCCTCCTTAGAAACTATTTTTGCTTCTTCCTTTGTTATCTGTTTAGATTCCAACACTCCAGTTACTATTGAAGAAAAATCCAAGAATGGCTGGCACGGAGATGGTAAGAATAGATATTACGATAAACCATTGCAATTTTTCATCAGTGAAAATGGTAACTCTGGTTTCTTAGGTGAACACTCCAGAATGGATGCAACCCCTACTGTCCAATTAAATAACTATATTTGCCAAAAAATATCTCAACAAGATCCGGAAGCATTCATAGATTCCCTTGGTCTTAACAAGAGACTCGAAAAGCCAAAAGTTTTAGAATTTGATTTGAATACCACTGCAAGAAAGGATATTAAGGATGCTTTAGAAAAATTTAATAAAACAATTGCCAGTCACCACGAAGAGCTTTTCCAATATTATGGTTATGGTAAAAACTTAATAAAGCAATTCAAAGTTTCCCCAGATGCGTATGTGCAAATGATGATGCAATTGGCATACTACAAGCTTACTGGTAAAGTCAGACCAACATATGAAAGTGCGGCTACTAGAAAGTTTTTGAAGGGTAGAACTGAGACAGGAAGATCCGTATCTAATGAATCCAAAGCATTTGTTGAAACTTGGGTAAACCCTAAGTCCACTGTAGAAGAAAAGGTTAAGACTTTCCAAGCTGCCTGTTCGCAGCATGTTAAGTACTTAAGTAGTGCAGCTGACGGAAAAGGCGTTGATCGTCACTTATTTGGATTGAAAAATATGTTGCAACCTGGTGAAAAAGTTCCCGAAATCTTCCAAGATCCTGTTTACTCCTACAGTTCCAGTTGGTTCTTATCCACATCTCAAATCCCATCTGAAAATTTCCAAAGTTGGGGTTTCTCTCAAGTTATTGATGAAGGTTTCGGTTTAGCATACTTGATTAACAAGGATTGGATTCACATTCACATAAGTTGTAAGAAGGGTAATGGTCTCAAGTCTGATCATTTGAAGTGGTACTTGACAGAAGCCGCAAATGAAATGAAGGAAATCTTGTCTACAGGATTGTTAGTTAAGGCCAAGCTTTAGTTATTGCGCTTGGTTTATATAGAATATCTAGATCTATGTATCTAAATATTTCATGATCCCTTAAATTATGTTTAGATGTACGAATATATATAAAAGGATACATCAGGAAAGTGTTTCGAGCAATGATTTTGCGGCTGGTATTGTAGGAATACGTATGCAGTAATTTTATGTCCCTGGGTTGAGATGTGTAAATCAGTGTGCATAATTGGAAATTAAATGTAAACATAGGATAATCGCATTTTTTTGATCTGTACCAAATTTTATGTAACGATTATATCCTTAAAGAATTTGTGTAAGGGAAAAATATATTTGAGCAGTAGGCCGCCGATACCTTCCAATTTGTTTTAAGGGCATTCCTGATTGAATTTTTATACTAGCATTTCATTTTAGCGCCCATTGTGAGAATTGAGTGGCAGCATTAGAGTATTAGGGATCTTTGGATATTACAAAATAATAGCATAACAATACCCAATACTCTTTAATTATAAGCATATTGAGTATTTCATTATTTCATATATTTGAAAGAACTTTTTTGCATAACTATTGGGTGATAGATCCATAGGCATTTCGAACTTAACTATAAATTTGCATGACACCAGAAGTATGTCCAATAATTCCAGGAATTACAGGCGCCACAAGCGACAGAAATCATCTATCCTGGGTGGTTCTTATTACTTTCCTCCAGAAAATGAATCCCAAGCTCCGTATCTTCCTACAAATAATCCCAGTGCATCAAGAATTGGCTCTAATGAGTTATACAATCTGACCTACAAATATCCAAATAGAGATTCGCCGCTGGAAAGACTGTCCCTCGTTAGCAGCGGAGAAGCAAGTTCTCAAATTGAATATCAATCACAAGAGATTATGAATAGTTCGGCTCCAAGCTCTTCGAATACATTTCCTCAAAACTTACCTTATAATCTTAATCCTCCATTGCATTCTACAGGTTATGGTTATGGGGATATGTCTTCTATGATAATTCCGCAGCAGTCATCAATACCACTTAATATGGATCGTCATAATGATTACATACAAAATGCTGAATACAAAGCTCGAGAAGCATATTCTTCAACTGAAAATGAAATGGTGTATTATCCTTCTCTACCAACAATCAATATTAATAGACAACCTGCAAAACAACACCAAAAGAATAATTTATCTATTTCTTCACACTTCAACTTATTTTCATTGAATGAAGAAAATTTGAAACCTAATCTAGTCAAAAGTGAAGTGAAAGATGAGTATGTGCCCATTACACCTAATGTAGGAACTTTAAATCAGTTTACAAATCCATCTAACATGCAAAATTTTCAAAGTACACGAACTGTTGATTCTACCCCTAACGAATTAAGGATTCAAAATATAGAGGAATCGCCAAGTATCCAAAATATAGAGGAATCGCCAAGTATCCAAGATACAGTTAATTTGTCAATAATAAAAAGTGACCCAGATGAATTATTTACGAAACTCTTTGAAATAGATGGATCTACTTTAGGTCAGTATCTTCTTGATATCGTTCATGCTATAACCATTCCTGTTCCACTTGATGACTTTTATAATCTATTGTATAATAGTGAGGATCTGCAGGGTCTGTTTCCGAAAACGGAATATCTGGAAAGGATAGATAAGACTATCATTGGTGTAGATAATAAGCCTTCAGTTCAACTTTTAAGTCAAATTTTAACCATCTTTAGAACACCTGATCTTCTCCTGGAATACTTTCCTGATTCCAAAGCTAGAGAAATCAAATTATTAAATGTTAATTATCATGAATTGCTAAGAACTTTTCTAGCTATCAAAATACTATCTGATGTTCTTATTGAAGTAAAAGATCAAAACCCTGCTATGTTGCAGGAACATACAATTCCTAGACTTTCAATATATAAGGTCTATTATATCATATGTCAGCAATTGATCCTTAAGTACCCAAGTAAATCAAATACTACTAATGAGCAACAAAAATTGATTCTTGGTCGTTCTAAGTTGGGAAAGCTTATAAAATTGGTTTATCCTAATTTATTAATCAAAAGATTGGGTAGTAGAGGTGAATCCAAATACAATTATCTTGGCATTATCTGGAACCAAGATTTGGTTAGTGAAGAAACAAAGGACATGAGTGAAAAATACGAACTCGATGACTTAAGTGAATTTTTTGGTGGTTCAAATTTTCATTCCAGAAGCATGTCTGTAATTTCAAATTCTTCACAGCTCAACAAACTCAAAATTAAAAGTCGTAAAACAAAGGTCAAACCTGTCGACGAGTTGCAAGAAATGGGTTATCAAAATCCCAACCTTTCTTTTGTTAATACAAGGTTAAAATACCCTAGTCATTCAAACTTTGGTATCTTACCTGATAATACAAATTCAAATTGGTTTGATGAGATTAAGTCCAAAATTTATTCGGAGGCAACTTGGATTCAGTCAACTACAATTAGTGATATAATATTTAACGAAGAAATAATGAGTAAAAATGGTTTATTAGCTGGATTAATGAATGAAATTATACAACCACTACTTAAAAGTATGCCTGATGATAAAAATATTGACTTGAAATTGTATTTATTAATTCTAATTGAAATCTTGCCTTTCATTTTATTAGTGAGGGAGGGTCTGGATACTTTTCTAAAAATTCTTAGACAAAACATTCTAAACTTTATCAGTTCGTACATACAAGAATTGAATCAATGTAATGGTTCTCGCATTTTTAGTATTCTGAATGCTGTTACTTTTTTAGTTTTACTTAAGAAACTATTAAATTTGAATGACTTACAATTGTCTTTTTCAAAGATCTTTATAGATGAGAAAAAGAGATCGTTGATGGCACTTGATATTAAGAAATTTTTGGAATCAAATTTTGACCCTCTTCTACACAGTTCTAACTCTTCGGCTAACGTAGGGGTTAAAGGAAGTGTCAGCTTCAAGGATGAAGTACTTTCTAAAGATTTAATTGATACTCTAATAGGTTATGATTTTGATCCTACTAGAATTAATCAAAAATCTAATATTTCTTTCAATTATATAATGCAAGAAATTGAAATCATTGATACTTTCTTTAAAAATGATTTAGTTATGTTTTTAAACTCATCTGTTCATCCATCTTCTGATTCAAAAAGTGACATACTTTCCAATTCTGGACCTACACAATTAATGGGGCTATTAAGCTTGATTGAGCAAAAATTACTATCAGCTCACTTTAAATCAAAATATCCAATTCTTGTTTTCAATACCTACATTAATTTAATATTTAATGATATATTAAAGTTCGTGTTCTTTAAAGATCAAACTAAAGATTTTGTGACTGATTCACCTAAGGAAAGTAATAGTAGCTTCAGATATTTCTGGGTGTTCCATTCTCTAGTTCAAGAGTTGCTCAGTCTCTACGGCGAAATAGTTGGGCTTCATGATAAAATTTCCCTTAAGGAAAAACTTTAATTGCCATTAATTCTTTACTTTTGCTATCTTTGGTTTAATTGCATTTATTCAATTCATTTTTACGCTCTCTTGCCCCAATTTAATTTAATTTTTTAGATCACCGCGGAATTACTATCCCATTTTAGTACCGCATAATTCAACCTGATTTGGATTTTACATGTAAATATATATAGATAATATACCTGCTAGTTCAAATGGATTTTTTATATCATATAAAATGCAACAGGGTATAATTCATAAAAATGTAATAATCATCGGAGGGGGTATTAGTGGTATAAAGACAGCTCTAGATTTGTACAATAATGATATAAAAGATACTTTAATATTGGAGGCTAGAGATAGGTTAGGTGGAAGGATACTTTCGGTTAAAGGGTCCAGAGATGGTGTTAAATATGATCTTGGTGCTTCATGGTTCCATGACTCCTTGGTTAATCCTATGTTTCAAAAGGCAATAAAAAAAGGAAATATATCTTATTATTTGGATGACGGAAAACATACTTACTATTCCAAAGATAGTGTGGTTTCAAATTGGGAGTTTGATTCATCTCTTAACGAATTTATTACTTATACCCGGGTAGTATATGAAAAGTATCCTAACAAACCTGATCAATCCTTGAAGGATTTGTTTTTGGAATATGTGAAGGCAAGATCTTCTATATTAACAGAGAAGGAGGTTAAATATACTTCTGCTATTGCAAGAATGTGGGCAGAGTTATGGCATGGCATTCTGTGGGAAAAATTATCGGGGAAGTATACATTTGATTCCGAACATTTGGGAAGAAACGTTTTGGTGACAAGTGGATATATCAATGCTTTTAATAATGAATTGTACGATTTACCTAAAGAATATCGAGAGACTAACATTAAATTGAATTCACAAGTAACAGAAATAAATTACAAAGGCTCTGAAAACTTTGCAAAAAAGATCCAAATTAAGACAAGTTCTTCTGATATATACACTTGTGATTATCTTGTTGTTACAATTCCACAAAGCTTATTAAAGGTAACTGACTCTCTGGATCCTCTGTTTGTTAAATGGGTTCCAGAACTCCCTAGCAGAATATTCACTGTATTACTGCAAGTTCAATTTGGATCTTTGGGAAAAGTAGTACTTGAATTTCCAAGTTGTTTTTGGCCAAAAGATGTTGACAGATTTTATATGATTTCCAATGAAGTTCCGCTGAAGAAACCTAGACCATGGGATTATCCTGCAATAATTTTAAATTTCCAGGCAATTGCAGGGATTCCAAGTTTATTATTGCTTATTCAAAGTCCACTTATCGAATATATAGAAGAACTAGACTCTAAATCAAAAAATGATTCCATCTGGTCACTTTTTGAACCTATGGTTAAAAGGTTAGCCCTTTCAGATACAATCAAACCTAACAACATTTACAGTTCATCGTGGACTAATGATATATTTTCGAAAGGAACTTACGCAACAACCCTAACTGGAGATGGGGATAGTAATAAAATTGCTGAAATATTTAGCAGTGGCTTAAATGAAAGAATAAGATTTGCAGGAGCTGAGACCATGAAAGACTCAGCTAACGGTTGTGCTCATGGTGGTTGGTTAAGCGGGGAAAGAGAAGCGTTATATATTACAAATTCTATTAAGTCAAAAACTGCAAAATTTTAGCATATTTAAGTTTAAATGATAAAATTGCCAACATATTTAGATAATAACAAAAACATTTTAATTTAAAATATGAAACGATTTTACATGTACATAAGAATAGTAATAGAAATTCATATACCCTAAGTGCAATACTATATAATAATATCATATATTTTGCATATATATATTAGTTGCATAACTTAATTATAAGTTACCCGCCACACCACGTGATAATTTTTTTTGAAATGAGGTAAAAATATGTTTGAACCTTATCTATGTATAATATATGATTAAGTACCATGCCCTCTACTCAAAATTCTATTAAGTTAATATCAGGAAACTCACATTCTGGCCTAGCTAAGTTGGTTGCCAAAAAATTAGATATGGACTTAGCCAAAGTTGGCGCATTCCAGTATACTAATAAAGAAACAGCAGTAGCAGTTGGTGAATCAGTAAGAGATGAAGATGTATATATTATTCAGACTGGATGTGGAGAAGAAAACATAAATGATTACTTGATGGAATTATTAATATTGATAAATTCTTGTAAGATTGCAAGTGCCAGACGTATCACAGCAGTCATACCTAATTTTCCTTATGCTAGACAAGATAAAAAGGATAAGTCAAGAGCTCCAATAACAGCTAAGTTAATCGCTAACTTGCTCCAAACTGCTGGGTGCAACCATGTTATTACAATGGATTTACATGCATCTCAAATCCAAGGGTTCTTTAGAGCACCTGTAGACAATCTTTATGCTGAGCCATTAGTATTGAGACATATAAAAGAATCTTACGATAAGAAATCATTAATTATTGTATCTCCCGATGCAGGTGGTGCCAAAAGAGTTGCTTCGATAGCTGATAAGCTTGATGTTAATTTTGCTTTAATTCATAAAGAAAGACAAAAAGCCAATGAAGTTTCGAAAATGGTTTTAGTTGGTGATGTCTCTAATAAATTATGTATATTAATTGATGACATGGCAGATACTTGTGGAACTTTGTGCAAGGCTGCCGACGTATTATTAGAAAATGGTGCCCAGAAGGTAATAGCAATTGTAACACATGGTATATTCTCCGGGGATGCATTCACAAAGTTAAATAACTCTAAATTAGACAGTATTCTTTGTACCAACTCGATGCCTTTAGAAAACGCATTACAGCAATGTCCAAAATTAAAAATAATTGATATAAGTTCTATATTGGGAGAAGCAATTAGAAGATTACACAACGGTGAAAGTGTTAGCTATTTGTTTAATAATGCTCCAGTTTAATCTGTTATATATATTTTAGTATTCACTCAAATATACCTATGCATATTCTTCCTTAGCATCTACCAAAAACCACTTAACCCCAATACTAAGTTGAAAAGGGTTTAATTCTTTATTTTCATAATTAGACTCAGTCACTGTGCGCTCCAGAATATTAGTTACTCTACCTAGCATCCAATCTTTTTCTCTTAATACAGCATTATTTAGAAAATAATGCGGTGCGCCGATATTGAAAGCTGCCCAAGGTTGCTTAGCATCATCATCTTTAATACCATCAATTCTAGTTGGTAAAAATAAGACTAAATCATCCACTTGAAACTCATTCATTGAAATCTTGTGTTTTAATTTTGAAATTAATTTATTAAGTTCTTGACTTTTTATTTTACTATCTTTAGTTTGTTTCTTTGCAAACCCTTCAATATCCTTAAAACGTTTGGAAATAGCATTTAAGAAAAATCTTTTCGGATAATCACTATTTTCTTGGAGTTGAATATTTTCTGTAAATGAGATAAGCTTTAAGAACTTCTCAAATTCATTTGAGTCTGAAGTAAAAATGCGGTTAAAAGTAGATAATAGGAAAACCGATTGATCATTAAATTTATTTGGTTCATCATTGGTATCGTTTGTATTCTCCGGTAATATAGATTTTATTGATACTATATTGTCAATCCATGCCATATGTTCATTTACCTCGTCAATTACTGTTGAGCTTAAGTTTTCGATAAATTTCTGAGAATCTGATTCATTTTTTTTTAATTTTAAACCCTTCACCCTTGTTATTTTGTATTCATTATCATCCTTTACTAACAATAATCCCAGTGACTCAAGGGTATAACAAAATTCTATGAAATAATCGTTTACTAGCCTAGAGACTCTTACAACATCACTCATTAAACTTATAATCGTATTGTTTAAATCATTGATCAATAAATTATTATTTTTCTCCTTTGTCTCTGTTAAATCCAAGAGATTCTCATACTTATCAGTAATATCGTCAAATTTTGCTTTCAAATCTCTAATTTCGCCTTCAAGTATATTTCTCTCCCTTATAAAATCAGCTTCTTTAGATGATATGTTAGCTTGCAAGTTTTTTCTTATTTCTTTATTCTCATCAAGTTCCAGCTTGATCTTCAGAACATCATCATTTAAACTAATGATCTTATTTTCTGATTGTTCATTAGATGTTTTGAGCTTTTCAAGAAGCTCTGTAGCTTCTTTTTTCTTTTCAGCATACTTCTTGCTAATTGCATTAAAGTTTTCTTGAATTGAGATTTTTTCATCTCTGTGCTTAGCAATTTCACGATCTTTTTCTATTAATCTCGACTTCATGGCCTCGTTATTCATTATATTGTTATTTTTGAGCTTTTCCAACTCTGCTCTTAGTTCATGAACTTCATTATCATGTTTTACTCTTTGTTCTTCCATTTTTTGCAAAATATCTTTATTTTCTTTTTTAAGGCGGATATTATCTAGATGCTTATCAACAACAGAACTGTCAAGAGGTGAAGTTGACGCTGAATTATCTTTTGAATTCTTAATTGATGTTTTATTCAAAAGTAAAGTAGGATTTATTTTGGGGGTTTGGGTTGAATTTTGCCCCGAACTTTGTAATAAAACACTTTTTCTAACATCACCAAGTACTGTAGGGTTATTTCTTGTTACTGGCCAATTAGATAAATCCTTATACTGCTGCTGGTGTAATAAATTCTCCAACTTTTTAATTCGTCTTTTTAGCCCATTCACCAAACTTACGTCATTATCGCCATCATTATTATCCACAAGATTCAGCTTCATAAGGGCTCTTCCCTTTTCATCAAAATTGTGTGAGCTCATTAGGCTGATAGTTTTGGTTATATTTTTCATATTTTCTGTACATCTCACAAGATCCTTAAAGTTTTTATTCAACAAATTGACAAAATTCTTTGAATAATTATTCTTTTCTAATGTTTCAATATATTTTAAAATATCATCTCTTTCCACCATCAAATTTGTTAAGAAATTCTCCAGATCAACCTTGGGATTAATCAAAGTAATATCCAAATGAGGAAGAGGGATTTCCATTGGTTCTTTACTTAAAAATGACAAAAACACGCCAAATTTTTTTATCCAGATCTTTCGAAACAACCTTTCATTATCAATTAGGCCAGTAAATTGTTCAGATGAGTTATTTACTATTCCTTTCGAGAAAAAGTCTTGCCATTCAAATTGTCTTCTTTTTTCAATTAGTATGAACCCTAATAATAAAGGTAGATCAATACATAATGATAAATGATCTTCAGCTCTACGAATTTGATTTAAATTTTCGTAAGAGAAAGAGCTATTATTTTCATTTGGATTTGTTAACAACTTCAAATCATTTTTGATTAATACCATCTCCAATTGAAGGTTTGCAATAATGTTGAATATTTCTATACTTTCTGTAATTGTCCTCAGTTTAAACTTAAGAAGACTCTCATGAAAATTGTATAATTCGATGGATATATTGTATAGTTTAGTCGAATATGTGTTTTTATGAAGATGATAAGTTTCTTCTAAATCAATTGGGCTACCAGACGATATTCTTTCAATATCATTGTTAATATTGTTAGAAATATCTTGTAAGGTAGTTACATACAGAGACAGGTTGAGCCCCTTGAAGGTACGAATAGATTCATTCCTTAAGGTTTCTATTTTTTTGTCCACTTCAAGCTTCTTCTCATTTACCTTATTAATAGAAGTGCTCATTTCATTAAATCTTTTAACAAAGCTTGGCAAGTGTTCAGCGACATGGTCTGCAGATGATTGTAATTCTTCATAATTTAATAATTTAATGATGTCTATCTCACATGAGGAAAACTGCAAAATAGGAAACTTTTTGAGTTTTTTGTAATGCTCTTTCCAAGAATTATGAAGAGATTTCAAGTTAATTAACTTGATATGATTGAAATCAATATTGAACTTCTTTTCAATTTCATTGATAAAATTCGTAGCAAATTGAAATATAATATTCAATGATTTGAAAACAACGTTAATTTGCCTGATTATTTGCTTGATGTTATTAGTCATCTTGAATGAATTTTGATATATTGCATTTGACCATACACTATTGCTTTTGAGAGCATTTGTAATTGATTTTACGTTCATGTCCAGTACTTGTAGTTGACTTGCAGTTGGCTTTGATATGTTGGCCAATTCAGTCCCTGAATGGTCCTGGTCAAGAGTAGGAGCACCATTTGAAAAAAGTCGTTTATCAAAAACATATACCTCATTCAATTCATTAATCAAGTTATAATTCAATCTGATACCAAAAGACGTTAGTAAAAAGATATCTTCCTTATTCTCAATATTTAATAATTCTTGTAAATAGCTTTTAAAAGAAGTCAAATTTTGAAATCTAACAGGTTTAGAAACCTTGAAAGAATCCCCGCTATGGGGATTGTAGATGGTTAAATAGCTAATGTCAGACATTAGAGGAACCCAGGTAGCAATGATGGCAAAGAAAACTTCAGAATGCCTTATGTATAGTTAAGAAGTTGCTTCAATGTAATATATACGTGAACTTTTAAACAAATACTAAAATAACTCTAATGTACCCTATAGATTAGTTGACCTAACAAATCTTCTTAATTGTTTCCTATTCAAAAGACTAACTAGATAATATGCTTGCGAGCCATATCTCGGATTTAGTAAGTGTGCACGAACGTTTAAACTGCAAAAAGTGGGATGAACCCATAAGATATTAAGCATATTATTAATTAATTTAAAGATTGCATTATTCATCTTTGCTTTTGAATTCATAACTTTGTTAATATAATTTATAAATAGATCAGGGTGGTTAAGATACGAGAATATTTTATTCCTCTTTCGAGCTACAACGAATTTCGTAATAAGTCCAAATGCTGATAAATAATACAAAAAAGTCAAACAAGGAAGTATTCAATAATAAACTAAATGGAAATATAGATAATAATATAAGAGACAAAATGTGTATGATTCATGAAGAATTGTATTTGCTGCTAATGAGTTTAGATTACTAAAAGCAGCTACAACTTGTTTTGAGTAGTGGATTAGAAAATATTATTCTAATATTCTTTCAAGTATTTCAAATATACTATATAATGTCTTTAAAAAGATGGAGTAGAGCTGAATAATTTTTCTTATGTAGTTTTATAGTTAATAAACATATTTCATGTAATTATATAACTCCTGCATATTAATTCAAGCGATAAAAAAACATTTACAAAGGATTCATAAAAGTAATTTAATCAATAAATTAATTAATACAAATGCTTGATGCTCATTCCTTGGAGGTTGTATCAAGGTTAAAGCAGTCATTGTTATCGAGTTCTCTTTCGAATAATGTATCTGATCCAAGGTCGTTCAATAGGGGAAATAAATTGGATGAGAATCCGTCGGCATTGAACGCAAAAGTTGTTGAATATGATGGACGTACCCAGGTTGTATTGATTAATGATGACATAGAGAAAAGGAATATAAGAGAAAAACGCAAGTGGAAAGATTATTATGGTGTTAATGGCAGTGTAATAGATGAACATGCAGATAGCGATGAAAATAGCCTGAGCGATGATGAATATCTCTCTGATAGCAGCCACCCATTCAAGAAAATCAGAGTGGCAGAAATTTTAGCACCATTATATCATCCATCAGAAGTAGTTAGTCATCCAGCGATTCTGAAAACTTTCAGACTGCCAATATATTCTAAGTTAGCGTCCGATTTAATTGAACTAATTGAGGTAGAGCAGAATACGTTAAACTGGATGAATAAAATGTTACAGGTGCTAAATAATGAAGATTGGTTTTATTTATTAGAGGAAAACATGGGTATCGAAGAGTATGATCATGGCTTAGATGAAGAAAATCTAAAGAATAAGAATAAAGACAAAGATAATGAAGCTTTATCACCAGAGGGTGAGTATGACCATCAAACAATCACTAGAAATAAAAGCAACGGCGATAAGGAAACGGTTGATCCTTTCTTTTCATTACCAGAAACTTTGAAAAGATACGAAAGGTTACAAAATAACTTTGACAACGAACAAGATGACGAATTTGCTAAATTGAAAGAAGAATTAGTGAACTATTTGCAAGTCAGTATTCAAAGACAACATGAATATATTAAGAATTTATCTCAAATAAGAAACGGATTGGTAAAGGCTGATAGAATCAAGCAAGATTTACATAAATGGGGTAAGGAAATGTACGATAAGAAAAGCGTATAACACATATTCACTTAGAATTCTACAGCAATTTAATTCTTTATATTATATTTTATTATGGTTACAGATAGTTTAAATAAAATGAATAATAATATTAATCAATTTACTCATCTTCATCGAACTTTGGAGCTAAATAGAATCTTAAGTACCCACCGACATCTAATTTGTATTCAAACAATGCAGGAGTTTTATCAGCTAACTTAATAGTAATAGTACCGCTTAATGCAGTAGCTTTAATAATGTCACTTAAATATTTTAAACCAAAAGTTAAGTCGACTGGGTTTTCCAAGTTGACAGTGATACTTTCTTCAGGGCGATCCATATCAGTGTAAGGTTTCAAAACAACAGAACCAGCTCCACTTTCACCTTCACTTGTAAACTTAACGGAATCTTTAGTAACTATAATGTTCAACGATTCACTTAAATTCTTCAAGTCTCTGACTATCTTAGCAAATTCAGTACTTGGCATATTTATAACAGTATCATAATCCATATCGTCAATCTTCAAGAATTCAGAATCAATATCCATTAACTTTAAGGAGTATTCACTGACTCTTTCCTTCTTTTTATCCTCAAAAATAGTCATTACACTATCTGGACTGTCTTCTGCCAATATAGTTAAGTAATCTTCGTTATTACCACATTTTATAATTTTAGAGAAACTTTCTAAATCAATACCTAAAGTTATATCCCTATCACATCTGTATTCAGTGAAAGCGGATTGACCAACTAACAATGATACCAATAAAACTCTTGAATCATCAACTGCTTGCACGGTAATACCATGTTCAGTACAGTTAAAGTTACATAATTTTACACAATCTTTAATTGAGTCAACAATCTTCTTCAATAAAGTAGCTTCGTCAAACTTACCCTCAAGCATTCTATCTGTTTCTATTAGTACTAGTTCTTAAACAATAATGAATAAAAAGGAAGTAAGAAAATATAAGTCAATAAAAAAAATCGAGTTCCTTAGAACGCGTAAGTCTACCACTCCAGCAAGATGCTGGTTTGATGGTTTTCTACACGCGTTTGTGTAATTTAAATCTATATAACTTTTAAAAAAATGCGAAAACCCGGAATCGAACCGGGGGCCCAACGATGGCAACGTTGGATTTTACCACTAAACCATTTACGCTTGTATAAGCTCCGCGACGGGGAATTGAACCCCGGTCTACCATGCGACAAACGGTAATTCTAGCCACTAAACTATCACGGACTTTTTCTGAATACTTTTATACCAGTAGAACTATACAGTACCTAGGCTGAGTTTAATTCCCTTACATCTTAAGTTGAATGATAATAGTAAAGTTTTAAGAATACCAACTTCTATTAATATTATTTAATATAAGCTATGAAGCGGATATTATAAAATTACTATAGAACTAATTACCATGTAGAAAATTGGAGGATCTATTACTTAATTCAAAAGAAAACCAAATGCATCTGGGAACTCTTTATGTTGTTGAGTTATGCTAATTTTCACTTGTAATTAAAGCATGTTGAGTCTACTTCAACTATCAATTAGGTTATACAGATATACAGTACTTATTAGTATAGTAGTTGTTCTATTATCGAAGCTTTATTGCTAATACTTTATTGAACTTTTGTTGTTTACCAAAAGATTAAGTTAGTAACATTAAACTTCTAATGGCGGTAAAAATGCTATTCTTGTACATGATTTCTCAGTAAGTGGGAGAATCAATCTATATGCATCGTGGGTATTCATATAATATCTATAAAGTCGTTTGGTTCTCATAAATCCCATACTTTCATAAAGGTTTAAGGCACCTTTATTGATTACTTCAGTTTCCAACATTATCTCATCAGCGTTATCCCATTCTTTCATGTTGTTTATTGTGATTTTAATCAAGTTGGTTGCAATACCTCTTTTACGACATGCGGGATCAATTACTAACATACCTATATATCCCCTCATACGAACGTCTCTATGAGGCTCAACCTTGGATATAATTACACCAACAATATTTCCATTTAACTTTACTGTATAACTATATTGTGGCCATGTGTTTAAAAAATACCAATATACAAATATTGAATAAGGTTCAGAGAGGTGTTTGGAAATTAAATCTGACACAGCTGATATTGTTTTCTCGCATGCTACATCAAATTCACAGTAATCTAAATCACCATCTCTGTGAAATACACTCATGTCTTTTTGTGTTGTGGAATTAGCTGATGTCTAATGTATAATTATCTGACGTTTTAGTGGTCTGACAACACTTTAAATATTTCACACACTTAAGATCCTGATATTCATCACGAGACTAAAAACAAGATAATTTAAAAATTAGTATTACATAATATCGCTACATTTATTACTAAGAATGGCATAAAATCTACATGTGCATCTGAGACCCGGGAATTACATAGCCAAAAGCAACAGCTGTTTTTTTCTTCTACTACTCAGCAAGCTCGTTTCGCGACTCTAGCAACTTAATAGTGGGGACAATCCCCGGTAGTGATCGGGCCATCGGTAACAGGATATTGTGATTGGTAGGAACGCAAGTACCAATTGCTTGCTATGTATGGATAGCAAAATGTTTTGAAGATGTATCTACATAATGATGCAAAAGATATTTGTTTTAGTATAACGTGACTTTTCACCTATGTCATCATACATTGCTTGAATCAGATGGTGTTGTTATCCAAAATTAATCCCGGGTGATTGTGTTCCTTTTTTTCGGAGTTTTTACTGGCAGATGACCGGCAACAATTACGGGCAATAAAATATAAAAGACGAGGAATTCTTCACAATTGACAGTAATTTAGAAGTACAATTAGGTTATAATAAACAATTAGAATAAATATGTCCGCTACAGATGTTTTAAAGAGAAAGTCCGGTGTTATCGTTGGTGATGATGTCCGTAACTTATTCTTATATGCTCAAGAAAAGGGTTTCGCTATCCCAGCTATCAATGTTACTTCATCTTCTACTGTCGTTGCTGCTTTAGAAGCTGCTAGAGACAACAAGTCCCCAATTATCTTACAAACATCTCAAGGTGGTGCTGCTTACTTTGCTGGTAAGGGTGTTGACAACAAGAACCAAGAAGCTTCTATTGCTGGTGCAATTGCTGCTGCTCACTACATCAGATCCGTTGCTCCAGCTTACGGTATCCCAGTTATCTTACACACTGATCACTGTGCTAAGAAGTTATTACCATGGTTCGATGGTATGTTAGAAGCCGATGAAGCTTACTACGCTTTACACGGTGAACCATTATTCTCCTCCCACATGTTGGATTTATCTGAAGAAACCGATGATGAAAACATTGCTACTTGTGTCAAGTACTTCACAAGAATGGCTAAGATTGACCAATTCTTAGAAATGGAAATTGGTATCACTGGTGGTGAAGAAGATGGTGTTAACAACGAACACGTCGAAAAGGATTCCTTATACACTTCCCCAGAAACTGTCTTCAGTGTCCACGAAGCTTTAGCTCCAATTTCCCCATGTTTCTCTATTGCTGCTGCTTTCGGTAACGTCCACGGTGTCTACAAGCCAGGTAACGTTCAATTGAGACCATCTATCTTAGCTGAACACCAAAAGTACGCCAAGGCCAAGATTGGTTCTAAGAATGACAAGCCATTATTCTTAGTTTTCCACGGTGGTTCTGGTTCTTCTCAAGAAGAATTCGACACTGGTATTAAGAACGGTGTTGTTAAGGTTAACTTAGATACCGATTGTCAATACGCTTACTTGCAAGGTATCAGAGATTACGTCTTAAACAAGAAGGACTACTTAATGTCTCAAGTTGGTAACCCAGAAGGTGAAGACAAGCCAAACAAGAAGTACTTTGACCCAAGAGTCTGGGTTAGAGAAGGTGAAAAGACCATGTCTGCTAGAATTACCGAAGCTTTAAATATCTTCCACACCAAGGGTCAACTTTAATTTACTAGTAGATAATGATAAAATTGTATATGTTAATTACGCTTTAATATAGTGACGATAATATTTGACTTCTAATTGTATTGATAATATATTATTTTACAAATGCTCTGAAGCATCGTGCTAAACACTTAACATATCACAGATGTACATTTATATGTATTTATGTCTAGCTTTTATACATTAATCCATGAGCTTACTAACTAACAGCCTTTCAATATATACATGTCTTAACTTAAGAATTAATCCTGCGACTAGCTTTATTGCCCCAATGATTTCTTTTCAAGGATGCTCTGCACCTTTTTATACTCTGGCATACTTCTATAAGGGTTAAACCCATGATCTTGAACATGATTACCAATTAAATAGTTAGCTTGCACATACTTTGACACACATCTATCAATACAACATTGTTCTGCTGTGTTTAAATCACCTTCACCGTACTCATGACCTATACATTTATTCTCACACGTTCTTAATACCTTATTAAATGTAGCTGACATAGCATTATACTGGACCTCAGCTAGTTTGATCTTCTCTGGATCCACATTTGCTTGTGAGTATTGTGAGGTATTACCTATGAAGAGTGACATGATTGCGTAGTCTTCAAAATTAGTTGAACAAACTGAGTTTTCTAATTTTGAAGTTTCATGCGAATTAATTTTTTTAGATATTTCACCATATATAAGATCAAAATATATCTACAGCGATGCACATTTTATTAACTAACGATGATGGCCCGTTGGATGACCATTCGTGTCCTTACTTTAAGTATTTTGTAGATGAAATTCGTTCTAGTACGGATTGGGATTTGTCAATCGTTGTTCCTAGTCAACAGAGGTCCTGGATTGGAAAAGCCCATTTTGCAGGAAAAACATTAACCACCAGTTATATCTATACGAAACACTCCACATCAGAAGAAAATCCTGACATTAACAAGTACGAGGGCCCCTTTGATTCTCCACAAAGTTTTGATAAAGATTATCAAGAATGGTGTCTTATTGATAGTACTCCTGCTGCTTGTGCTGATATAGGGATCCATCATGTTTACAAGCAGAAAGGCAAGCCTGTCGATTTAGTATTGAGTGGGCCAAATTTTGGTAAGAATTCCAGCAATTTGTACATTTTGGCTAGTGGGACAGTTGGTGCTGCAATGGAAGCATCTACCCATGGAGTGAAAAGTATGGCAATTAGTTACGCTTTTTCCAATTTAGATCATGATTTTAATATACTTAAGGAAGCAGCAAGGATTTCTGTCAAGCTAGTACAAAAGTTGTACCAACCTTTGATAACTTCAGATAACATTGATCTTTACTCAATCAATATTCCATTAATTTCCTCATTGAAACTTGGAGAAACTAAAGTGAAATTCGCTCCAATCTTGCAGAACCAATGGGGCTCCATATATGAAGAACAAATTAATGATAGTAAACAAAAGCAATATAAATGGAATCCTGACTTTAAGGCGGTTTATAAAGACGGTTTATCCGATTTTAGTTATAGTGATAGTAGGGTGTTATTGGAAGAAGGCATTAGTGTTACACCTTTACAGGCGTGTTTCAAATCTGTTAGCCCAATTGAAGGTGAAATTATTCTAGATGAAGACGATATTCCATTGAACACGCTTTCTATTGATAATAAAGATAAATTTTTGATTACTATTCCTAGAAACTCCTATATCTATGAACCATTAGTTGAGGCATTCTCAAGGCTCTCATTTGACGTGACTGATGACATAGGTATTTTAGACAATATTGCAAATTCTGATGTTAAGGTTTTCCATTATGGTGATTATGAAGATATAAATATTGATTTGATCTCCCAAGCCCCAGAAAAATATTTTATTCCATCGTATATTTATAGAAAAGCATTGATCAGAAAGCACTTTCTAGCAAACACTATACATCATTACACCGTGAAGAATCCAGCCTCCATCTTGAACACTGCGGTTCCTGAATCTTATCAGCTAGAAGTTGATTATGCTGAATTTCTTGATGACGCTTTAGATGATGCCTACGAATTGAGAGAAGAAGTTGAAGCTGGTGAAAAAACTTGGATTTTAAAACCAAGTATGAGTGATAAGGGACAAGGTATTAGGTTGTTTAAAAATATTGATCAATTGCAAGCAATTTTTGATTCTTTTGAAGTAGAGTCTGATGATGAAGAGGCTGAAACCACGAATGATGATAACAATGGGGTGATTATATCACAATTGAGACACTTCATTGTACAGGAATATAAATCAAATCCATTATTATTGAATAAGTATGGAAACAAAAAATTCCATTTAAGAACTTATGTTGTCTGTAAGCAAAACTTGACGGTATATGTATACAAGAACATTTTGACTTTATTTTCTGATTCCCAGTACACCTCACCAGATTCTAATGACGAAGAAGAAATATCTATGGAGGGTCATTTAACTAATACATGTTTACAAGAATCCGAGACTCCAATGGTAGTTCCATTCTGGGATTTGAAGGATGATAAGTTTTCAGATAATCTTAAGGAAGATGTTTTTAAACAAGTATGTGAAATCTCAGGTGAGCTATTCAAAGCAGCTACCAGTGTAGACAAAATGAACTTCCAACCATTGGACAACGCTATGGAAGTATTTGGTGTTGATTTCTTGGTAGGCGATGACTATAATGTAACTCTATTAGAAGTAAACTCATATCCTGATTTCAAACAAACAGGTGACGATTTGAAGGAAATTATTTACCAGCTATTCAATGAAGTTGCATCTAAGATTGTAGTTCCAATGGTGAAAGGTAGCACTGTGTCTACAAAAGACTCGTCATTAATTGAAGTATTATCTATCTGAAGTAACGTTACGATAGACTGTATACAATAGCTAGTTCTTCAAGAGTATAAATATATATATATATATATATATATATATATATATAATTCCTGTATATAAATATAGGTGACCGTCTTGGTCGTGTGTTGGAGATTTTGAAAAATAGAATTCCATTTCGACGAAGCAATTTTTAAACACAAAGGCCATATACGTTCAATAGAAAGTTAGGTTAATCAAGTACAATAATTTAGACAAATTCATCGTGAATTATTGTATTTTACATACATAACATACATATAATATAGAACAGGAATTGCGTGATGTCTACACAACGAAAGACATATAAGAACCATCAGAAGAGATTCAATAATAATAGCTCATCAGCTAGTAATACGTCAAGTGATGTCACAAGCTTGACCGAAATGTTTCCAGACTGGGAGGCAGACGAATTAAAGAGCTTATTACATGAACATCATAACTCGTTAGAAGTGGTAATTGACTTGATTGTGAATAACAAAGTGTCCAAGTGGGAACCAATTAAGAAAGAACCAAAAAATAAGAAGAAAGAAAAGGATCCAGAAGACAACATTGTTACTTCAGTAAGTCAAACAACAAACAATAACACAGAGCATGGTCATAAATCTAACAAATTTAACAATCACACATATAACAAAACAAAATTCAATCCAAATAGACCACAAAGTAGTTCTAAGAAGACCCCACAAACACAAAATAAAAAGGCATCTCAACCAGAGCCAGTATCTACTCCTGTTTCTTCCACACCAATTGCATCTTCTACTGCTCCAATAGCAAATTCTTGGGCAGCTGCATTATCTAAAGACAAGCCAAAGGCAAAACCTAAAGCTAGAGAATCTGAACCAGAAGTACAAAGAGAAGAAGAAGAAAAGGAAGCACACCAGGAGCCTGAACAAGAACCAGTAGTGGAACAACTTCAAGCAGAAGAAACTAGTTCTGTTCCTGAAGAAGCTAAACCAGTTTTAAAAGAAGCCACTATTCCAGAAATGAAACAAGGGTCATGGGCATCTGCCATTGCACTTAAGCCAAAGTCTAAGCAAGCACCAAAGGCTTCCCATAGCCAAGAAAATGTTGAATCGAACGAAACTAGTGAACAAACTGAGTTAGAAAAAGAATCCAAACAAGAAGAAATCCCTCAAGTCGAAGAACAATTACAACAAGAACAACAAGAACAGACACAAGAAGTTCCACAAGAACAAACACAAGAAGTTGAAGAAGTTGTTGAAGAAACACAAGCTCCAGTTGAAACTGCCGTTGCAATTGAACAAGAGCAACAAGTTCCTGTCACTAACAATCAACCACAAGTTGTTTTACCAGCATCTTCCCAACAAATGAACTCTGTTGGTGTCTCTTTTGGTTCTTTGTCAATTGGTCAAGATGAGAAAGAAGCTCAATCTGACAAGAAAGACGGTCAAACATCTGTTGAACAAGGTCAACAACAAGGTCAACAACGTTACGGTTTATACAACAACCAACAAAACAGATATAATCAACAATTCTACCAACAACAAGGTTACAATCAATCTAAACAACCAATACAGCCACAACAATATGAATACTACAACCAATTCCAACAAGGTCAACAATATCCTCAACAATCTGCCCAGGCTGTTCCTGGTCAATTCGGTGGTTACCCAGGAATTGATTACTCTGCTTACAACCCACAAGCAGTTGCTTCTCCAACCGCTAGTAATGCTGTCAACACTGCTTATGCTCAATATGCTCAGCCAGCTGCTCAACCTCAAACTGCTAATGGTCAAGAAGCTACCCAATCTCCTATTGTAAACCCAAACACTTTACAACAACAAGTCCCAGCTGCTCCATTTGGTTACCCATACTACTACAACTATTATAACCAACCATTCTATGGTAATGGTGCTGGTTTAGGCCAAGCTGGTTTTAGTAATGTTGCTTCGGGTGTTCAATCTAATACTCAAACAAGCACCGCCCAAAACACTCAACAAGGTACTACCGGTGTTAATGGATATGGTAGTGTTGGTGCTGGTACTTCTCAATACTATGCTCAACCAAACCAATTTGGCAACAGATATCCAGGCTACAATAGTTACCCTCAACAACCACAACAACCACAACAAAATTCTGGTAATTCAGCAGATGCTACAGATGCTCCTGCTGCTGGTTCTCAAGCTTCTGCTCAACAACCTGGTCAAAGTACCCAACAACCAAACCAGCAATTACCACAACAACCTGTTATCCCACAATATGGTGCTTATCAACAATATCCTCAATACGGAGGCTACCAAGACAACTCTCAATACCGTGGCTGGTATTAGATGTAAATATGTATGATTATAGTTGATATCAATGATAATGATCTTGTTTCTGACAATGCTTATGTAGATTTATAATGATTATCGAGTCTAGAAAATTACGTAGCGATTTCACTTTGCGCATTAATTCCAGGTCAAAATGTGAATTTCAGATCTCAAATAGTATAGATGATATGGAATATATGATATTGAATAGTAGAGTTATAAATCACATTGTCCCAAAAATATATAACCTAAGAGGTTTAGGGTATACGCCAATACGAAGAAGAACCAATTTTCATCATCTTGAGAAATCGTTGAAATTAAATGATATTAAAGATCTCCCAGTCAAAAACGTTGTAACATTACCAGCGACTGATTACAAGCCATCTAAAGGGCACGAAATCAATGAAAAACTACCTAGAATAGTATTATTGCATGGATTATTTGGATCAAAACAAAATTATAGAAGTGTGGGAAAGGAAATAAGTGATAAGAGTCAACATAGAACTACTGGGTTAGATTTGAGGAATCATGGCGATGCGGAATGGGCAGCCCCTCATAATTATTCTGCTTTAGCTAATGATGTTATTTCTTACTTAGATAGTCATAAGTTAAGAGATGTTATACTTGTAGGACATTCTATGGGAGCAAAAGCAGCCATGATTGTGAGTTTATTGAGACCAGATTTATTATCCAAATTAGTAATTATCGACAACTCCCCTGTTTCTCACGTCTTAGATTCTGGTTTTACTGAAGGATTAATTGGAATGTGTAAAGTTGAGCGGAAAATGGCAGATTCTTCGTTGTCAACCAAAGAAAAAACAAAGAAAATAGATGAAATACTAGCTGAATATGAGAAGGACCCATTGGTAAGAATATTCTACATGTCTAACCTAGTAAAAAAGCCAAAAAATGGTAGATTGTTTAGAGTTCCAGTGTTAAATTTTTTAAAGGAAGATGCTTTAAGTAATTTAGGAGATTGGCCCACTGAAATTGTTAAAGACAAAAAATTCGATAAACCTGTACTTGTATTAAAAGCAAAGCACTCAAATTTCATAAACGAGGAAACGATTAATGAGTTTAATAACTATTTTTCACAATTTGAACTCCAAGAAGTAGATAGCGGACATTGGATAGTATCCGAGAAGCCAAGTACATTTGTAGACTTGATGCTTAAATTTATTGATAAATAAGAATTGAGAGTGGTGTTAATCTGAATATGTATTAATATTAATAGATTCCATTAGAAGACAGAATTATTAAAAGGTTATCACCAAATTATCTATATTTTTAATTAGAAGATTCATTTTTAACCTTGAAGCGTCCTAATTCCATTAGGATTGTATTTGCAATAAATGTATTCCTATCATAAGTCACATTCCTTTGATAGGTGCAAAAAACATCACCTGCTCATCTTTCTTGAAACCGACTCAAGTATGTCAAAAAATTACTTATAATATATTTCCTCATTTCCTTAATTATATTCAAAATGGGAGAGAAGTCTACATGGTAGCTCATAGCTATACTATAACATTAAACTTAAAGCTAATCATTCATCACATAATAGAAACGTTCTGATTACATAATCTAGATTTGGAGCATCTTCGCGACAATATAAAAGGAACCACAAATCTCGTTAGAGAAATCAGGTATCCTGTGTCAAATATACAGTATTTATGTCAGAATATTCTTCTAACACAGGTGATGATTTGTCGTTGCCTAAGGCAACAGTTCAAAAGATAATAGGAGAAATATTGCCAAAAGACATTGCTATTTCTAAGGAAGCAAGAGAAGCTATAACAGAATGTAGTATAGAATTTATTATGATATTATCTACACAACTGAATGATATAGCAGAAAAGGAAGCAAAAAAAACCATTGCATCTGATCATGTTGTCAAGGCATTGGATGAACTCGGATTTCATAACTACCTAGAAATAATTAATAAAGTGTTGGAAGAGCACAAGGAATTGCTTAAGGGTAAGGAGAAGAAAAATAATAAGTTTCAAAACTCAGGGCTTTCAGAGGAAGAACTTTTAAGACAACAAGAGGAGTTATTCAAAAAATCAAGAGATCGGTTGCAGAATAATTCTGTCTCTTCTGAAAGTGGGCCTGGGATGAAGCCGGAGCCAATTTAGTTGCTATCAGTATTCTACAAAATATATTGTAGTCATATCTTAAGATATTCTTCTAGCAAATATTGTATTTTTATCCTGCAAATAATTATGTACATTAGATATACAAACATGATAATCGTAAATCATTTTGAAAATTTGACTGTAATCTATAATTCTGTTTAACCCAATACTATTTCATACAATATAATCAATATGTTAACTAATATTAAGGGCCATCTTAATAATGTTCTCACAGCTCCGATTAAATTGATAAGCTTTGATTTAACAGATGTATTACCATACACTTCTGCGCCTGTACCAAACTGTTGGTATTGTGGGTTTGCACTATTAGAGGAGGAACTCCAGCCTATTCTATTCAAAAATCTATCTTCACTAAGAACAGCTATACCATTTACCATAAATATCACCACATATAATAATTTTCCTAAACCAAACATTCTGTAATATGACTTATTCCTCTCTATCTCTATATTTGAGTATTGTTTGAGTAGCGATTTTATTCACACATTTTCACAGGATTTTGTGTTACTAAACGAAATCAAAACAAAATCAGAGAAATAAGATTTCTGCATGTGTACTTCTAGATATGGCTACTAAAGGGATAAAGGGAAGAAAGAAAGACTCTATAGAGCAGTTTATAGGTAGCCAGCAGGTGTTTGTGGAAAATGGATTATCCCAATTACGTTATATGGTATTAGTGGAGGGACTTTCAACTCCTCCTGGATATGAACAATGCCCATATAGGGCTTATGTGTGGTCAATTTTATGTCAAGTGCCGACTTATACAACTCTGCAATACATGGATCTTCTTAATAAAGCCCAAAATAAATTAAGTCCTGAAATTTATGCAAAAATCAAGAATGATACGTTCAGAACTTTAATGAGTGATAGAACTTTCCATCTGAAAGTATCTGAAGACACGTTAGTAAGAATTCTTTCGTGTTTAGCAATATCTACAAATCTGAAGGTTGGATATGTTCAAGGTTTAAACGTCCTATTGGCACCAATTGCTTATGCTTGCCATAAAAGTGAACCACAAGCATTTGCAATATTGCACAATTTAATTACCAAGCATATTCCTTTATATATCACTCCTAACTTAGATGGTGTCCATACTGGCTTAAGGTTAGTTGATATTGTATTGAAAATTATAGATCCTGTGTTAAGTGAATATTTAGATTCGAAGTTTCTAAAGGCAGAAATCTACGCATTTCCTTCAGTACTAACACTTTGTGCTTGTACTCCTCCATTGATATCCGTACTAAAATTGTGGGATTTCTTATTTGCATATGGTCCTCATATGAATATCTTATTTATAGTGGCACAACTTATTACCCACCGATCTTCTATACTTACAGCAGAACAACCAATGAAGAAATTAAGGAATTTTCCCCCTCTAGAGGAATCAGAAATTATAAAATTAAGTCTAAGTTTCATTCCTGAACTTCCAAAGACTCTCTATGATTTTATAGTACGACACGGCTACGACGAGAAGGTTCCGAGTGAATTAAAGATATTTCAAATTGAAAATAAGCTATAAATTTATAATAAACCATTCAAATAATCACTATGATTATAAAATGCACATATTAAGGTTCTATCATTATACATACGGCCAGCTATTCCCATAATAGCATTCAAAGCTGATTCTTCATCTTCAAATTCTATATATATTTTTCCTAGACCAGGTTCGTTAAATTGGATTATACCTGGCGTATAATCGTTTGCTGGTCTTGGAATTTTGATAGATACAACTTTGCCATACTTCTGTAGTTCAGATTTGATATCTTTTTCAATAAAACGATAATTCTCTTCATCAACAATATCTTTTGCTGTTATTATATTTATCAATTGTATTACTCTCAGCTTAGGGTGAGCAGAAACATTTTCATTTCTGGCTAAAGCTTTCAAAGTATTGAAGTCAACTGGGCCATCCTGAATGCTAGTTCTATTAGGTACAAGACACGAAAAAAATGCATTTTTAATAAATTCTTTTGTTTTCAACTCTTCGATTACTTTTTGAGTATCTGATACTTTATTGCCAGACTCATTCATTGAAAATTCAATAAATGATATTCCTAGAGATTGTTTGGTACCGATTTCTCTTAATAATTGTAACTTCTGAACTGGATGAATCTTGTTTACTTCAGCTAATATCTCAGATTCACTCAACGACAGAGAAATCAAAAGGGTTACCTTTTCAGAGCTATCCTTTATACTAGAAACTATAACTTCATCATCACCTTCTGTCTCTACCAGCGATTTCTGTACAACATATTCACCTGGTCTTTCAATGTTTATTTTAATATTTTCATCGGATTGTAAATCACTAGCCTCTGATAATTCATTTAAAGGAATTTTTATACCATCTAATGCGTTTACTATAGTAGCACATATATTATTCTTGAATTCAAGAATAAGGTTTCGATCATCCTTTGTTTTTCTTTTCATTTCAATATTCTTCGTTGAGGTTTCTTCAATATCAATTTTTTTTAGAAAATCATCAATGAATTCAACAATTTTAAGATAATTAACTTTTCCAAAGTCGATATCCTTAATTATTAATATTCTTGCATTTCTAGAATCACTTGCGCTAATTCTCGATGATTCATTCAAAATATCATCACTATTTGATAATCTATCTTTTATAGCTCCTTCCAATTTAGTGAAATCTACAGGCCTTGGATAACCTGGTAATGGGAATAATCCAGAAAGCTTTGCTCTTTGTGCTGTGACATTCTCAAATCCTTTTGGCTTGATGCCCCATTGTGAGCCGATAATTTTTATTTCATTGAGTAAAGGCAGAGCTTCGATAGATTTAAGCCTTTTTTGAATCGTCTCTATTTGCTCTTCTTTAGAAATTGGTGTTGGTTCATGATTCTTTTTCTCCTCGAATTCTTCATTTTGATATGGATGAGAACCTCTTACTCCATGTCTTTGGTAATTACCACGATCGTATTTAGGTTGCTCGTTGTATCCTCTCCTATCATATCTCTCTCTTGGATTTCGAGGGCTTTGTTCCCTGTATCCAATATTATCTGCATCATAATAACTCCTTTCTCTGGCTTGACTTAGGTACTCTTGTCTTCCATCTCTTCTATACAGCCTTGGGCCATGGGGAGCATTGTAGCCACCATGATTATTATATCTTTCACCTCTTGTATCTCTATTAAGGGGCTTATAACTTAAATCCTGCTTATATTCTTGCCTATTCTCGTTTTCTCTTCTTCTATCTGATCTATACTGATTATCAGCATAATTCATATTACTTCTATTATCTTCGTTCAGTCTTGAATCATTCCTTCTCCTATCCAGGTTTGCTATAACAATTAGTAAAATGAATAATCATTAGTTGACTTATTAGAATCGTACTTACAATTGTAACTCATATTGTTAGATGAAGTACAATTAATTTATTCTCATCTTCTTATTATGGTGATATATAAAACAATATTACACAAACCTAAATTTATCAAATAAATATAAAAATTAACTAACAGTATGCTGTAATGAGTATGCTATAACTACAAGTATTATAATATTACTACTTCAAGATATGAAATCAGAGCTCGTCGTGGATTCTTTCTGAATTTTCGTCTGACTTATCCTCCTCTATTTCTTCAGGGGTTTCCGGGTTTACTTCATCAGAAGCAGATGATTCAAGTATTTCTGTTGTACTTTGAGCTTTAAGAGACTCTTTTTCCTGCTTGAGTTTTTCTCTAAATTCTTTTTGTAATTTTCTATCTATTAAGGTATTGTATTTCTTTTCGAATAAACCAAGTCTTTCATTGTGACTATTTTCTATCAACGAAAGATCATTAAGCATTAACTCCATCTTATTTAAAATAGAATCAGATACTTCAAATAACTGTTCCTTCGTTAATTTTGAAAATTGCTTCTCTGATATATTTATTATTTCTTCGAGTTTTGCCAATTCTTCTTTAAACCCTACCATATTTCTTTCAAAATTCATAATTGTATCTTCTCCTTTAGAAAATAAAACTGATTTTATTCTATTGTTTTCCTTGTCAAAATCAAATCCTTGATCTTCAAACTTTTTTCTAAATTCACTAATTGCAATACCAAAATCTAACATTTTATTCTGTAAAGTCATAAGTATTGAAGATCCGTTTTCGTAAATGTTTGCTAATGACTCCTGGGATAAATCACTTTGATGCATTCTAATAATCTTATCTAAAGTACTCTTCTTGGAATTTAACTCGGAAATTTTCTTCCTAAATTCTTCTACTGATGATTCATCGCTTTCAAATTCTAACCATTCAATAGTCTCAGTAATAAATGAAAAATAATCCTCAGCACTAATTGATTCTGCAGACAATACTTCCTCGTATTCATCTACATATGAGCGTAATTCATAACATTGACCTTCTAGGATGTTTCTAACATAATCTAATTGAATTTTTTCATCGTCCTTTGCATTTAAGTACGATAATTTCTCTAAAGATTTTCTTAATGGAGTTTTTTGAATTGGCTTAATATGTGAATAAATTGCTTTTGGGATTGGTACGGATATAGGCCTAGTAACCTTCTTAGAACTAGAGCGTGTATCAGTACTATTTGTACCGTTCTTAGTTTCTTCCTCGTCTTTAATTTCTGATTCTTCGTTGTCTTGTTTTTCTTGTTTTAACAATTTCTTTAAGAATCCAGGATTTTCTGGAGTACATTCAATAGAAATGTCTGCCAAATCAAATAGTTTGTTATGATCAAGTTTAAAGGAAAGTAACAATTCTTTTGTTGCACATGTGAGCTTTTTTGATTTATCGTTTAAATCTGTCAAAATATATGATTTAAACAATCTGTCATCTTCATATAAATCAACTGTGACTTTATCTTCAAAAGTACCAGCGTTGATTGTTTTAATATTATCTACTCTTTCACCATGACTAAATATAACCTTTTCTTCATCCGATTCGTTCAATATTATCTGATAATTGTGGAAAGAATTATCAATTACTTTAATCTCATTTGATCTCTCTAAATTAGTTTTTAATTTCAACCCCATGAAGGTAGTACCTAATGCACAACTTTCATCGGCATTTACAGTTTTGGCAATTTTATTTTCTCCAAGCAAAGAAATAAGGTGATTCTTGACAAAGGGAACTCTAGTAGAACCACCATTTAATATAACGGATTCGACTTGATTTAAACTAATATCACCCAATGACTTCATTATAGGTTCCGTTATACGATACATTAGATCTGAGTTAATTTCTTCAAATTCAGACCTGGTAATAATAGCTTTGAAATCCTTTTCTTCGTATATAGATTCCAAGGATACATGGTATTCATTATTTGCTGATAAGATAATTTTTGCTTTCTCGGCCACTTCCATAACTCTAGCTAATATCTTGTCAGTAAGTTGTGAGTGCTTTAAGTTAAAATGCATTAAAACCTTTTCTAGTATAATGGTATGAATAGAATTTGTAAGTAGTTTTCCTCCAAAATTTTCATCATAACCAACATTATGAATTTCTAAAACAATTGACTTGTTACTGTAAGGGGTGTATGAGAATAAAGTAGCAGTAGTTGAACCGGCCCCCATATCATATACAATATGATATACCTTCTCATTATTGAATACTTCGATATTTTTATTTGATAAGTAGTTAACAGCTACAGCGGTTCCATCTTCAACCAACCCTAAAACATTTGAAAAATTAGCTAAGTGTAGTGAGTCAATGTACGCTTGTCTTGTTTCTTGTGTGGCAAAAGGAGGAATGGAAATGACAACATCTTCCACAAGTGGAACAGCAATAGGGTTGTTATCCAAGTCAGCCAAAGCCCTGGATTTAATTTCATTTAAATTCATAGCAAGAATTTCCTCTACTGAAAATTCATATGATTTGTTAGAAAACCCCATATCAAACTTAATAGAGTTCGATCTAGATTCATCACCAATTAATTTCACACCAAAATGCCAATCAAGATATTCCCTAGCAGCACGATCATGGATAGATTTACCTAAAAGTGGCTTAATTTCATTAAGACACGATTTTGGAAATCTAGTACATAATGATCCAGTACTTGAACCATATACTCTCTCCAATTCACCTTCTTTTGAAGATCTAATAGAAATTCCAGAGAGGTCTTTTCTCTTGCCTTCATCTGTTAACACTATCTCAAATGGGACACCTGGTGCTAATAGAACTGCTTTTGTAAATTGTTGACCATAATCCAATCCCAAAATTGCAGAGAAAACTGTCCCAATGAATGTAAGAAGTACACAAATTCTCATTATTGACTTGAAATAAAAGAATCTAAGCTAATATTGAAAGCAATTGATAATAATATCTTTGATATTACGCCGTGTTATACACCTAGTAGTAGTCCTGATTAATTAATGAAATTTTGATTTAGTTACACTCTGTTCTCTTAGCTATCGAGACACCAAATCGGAGTGTATATTAACCGGTAGTGCTTCAATCAATACTGATTTTCAATTTCATTTCATAAGAAATTTCAGCTACATCAATATTCTTAACGAATCTAAAAATTATATTACACCTACACTAACGCATAATATCTTGTCTAAATTCTAATTTTTAGTCATATAATTAAAGTTAAATAATTGTAAATAATTGTAAATAATTGTAAATAAAAAAAATAAAAAACAAATGGACGAGTCCGGAGTCGAACCGGAGACCTTTCGCATGCTAAGCGAACGCGCTACCAACTACGCCACACGCCCTTGTTTGAATGGTCCCTAGCAGGATCGAACTGCTGATCTTGGCGTTATTAGCACCACGCCTTAACCAACTGGGCCAAGGGACCTTTCTTGTTTTAAGAAAAAGGGTATTCTATATGAGTTGAAATTAGAATTGTATTGTTTCTCACTTTCTAAAATAATTTATTATTGTAGGCGTATTAGGGAACTAAGCTTAATATAGTATTTGATTTCAGGACAAATAGATTGTAATCTACTCAACATGTTTGCTCACATTTGAAAAACGTAGCCCTAATCACTTCCAGATTACATATAATTTTCAATTTGTTTCTAACTAGAGCATACATTGCAACGAGTTGGGTCAGGGGTTAGATATTTCATTTATCTACTATTCCTCAATTTGCAAAAATATTATCTATCCTTTTAGCAGTCAGGTCTTATATTTAGCAAGAATTTCATTTATTTTGCATCAATATTGATCTAATTTAAGTTTCACGTGATTGTATTAGAATTAGAAATATAATATAGCTTAAGTCATGTGTCTCCCCGGATATCATATTCTCGGTTGGAATCCCTACGAGCCGTATCTGATCCTCATCATAACCGGAAATTTCCGACGATTCTTACCCAGATGGGTTTAACAAAAACTCTCTTTCTGTAAGGAAAGTTCTGTTCGAGAATTAATGGTATTGTTATTTTATTTTTAGTTACTTGCCTTGTAATCTATATCCACAATATATATATATGTATATATATATACATACTAGATCAATTCTCTATTTCTTATTGTTATCTTCAAGGTATTAAATTTTCGGCCGAAATATTTTTTTCGAGCTCTTCGCATCTTTTAAAAAAACTATTTAAACCGAAGAATATTTTCTTATCTTTTTCTTCAAATCCTTCTTGGGAATCTTCTCCCCCTCTCTTTAATTTAGATAATAGTCAAAATGGATTCTGGTGACGTCGAAGCTACTAAGATGTATATTTCTTATAACAATACACATCAGTTATGTCAAGAAGCAGCTGATAAGATTAAGAAATTCAACCCTGATTTGATCATAGCAATTGGTGGTGGTGGTTTCATCCCAGCTAGAATGTTACGTACTTTCTTGAAGGAACCAGGTCAACCAAATATTAGAATTATGGCCATCATTTTATCTTTGTATGAAGATATCGGTACTGTTGGAACTCAAGCTGAAGAAGCTGGTACTAGAGTTGTAAGAACTCAATGGATTGATTACGCTCAATCTAACATAGATTTAGTTGGAAAGAACGTCTTAATCATTGACGAAGTCGATGACACAAGAACTACTTTACATTACGCTGTCTCTGAATTAAAGAAGGATGTTGCTGATCAAGCAAAAGCTAAAAATGCCGATCCTAATGATACCAAATTTGGTATTTTTGTTTTGCATGACAAGATAAAGCAAAAGAAGGCTGATTTACCTGACGAAATTATGAAGACAGGAAATTATTTTGCTGCAAGAACCGTACCAGATTGTTGGATTGCTTATCCTTGGGAGTCAAATGACATTGTGTACCATACCAAGAGAGCTATTGAACAAGATAACGATGTATTTATACCATCTACTACCGAATAATTGAGGTAGTCCTATACAAAAGTGTATATTAGCTAGTGATAAGTATACTATAAAAAATATATCTTTTATGAAGTTACTTTCCCGCAGGAAAATATGTATGAAATGAACTAAATTTATACAAATGTATAGAATTAGTGAAAGTGATGAATTATAGACGTAAAAAGTTTAAGATACCCCAGTTAATCTATTTCAATGTAATCTGGGCTCCTTGAATGGTTCTTTAATGATGGATAGCTGCTATTTTTATCTTTTCTTTTCTTACTTTGTCTTAATGACTGGCCAGACCCTCCAAATGAATTAGGCTTTTGTTCGGAGTATTCCTTTTCGGATGTATCTACAGTAGGTAATATAACAGGAAACCCAAAGAATAGCTTATTTTCTGGCAAAATTAATGGTACTGGTGGCGCATTTAAATCTATGTCATCAATTGAATACTCTTTTTGTTCAACCGTAGCTGGCTTTCCAGATAATTTGTTACCTGTTCCTTTAAAAGAATCTGCACCTGCCTCAGCAACTATACCAGCATAATTAATTGACTTTGCCATGGTTGCGGCACCAGCACTTTTATTAACGCTTGAAGGATCTATGGAATTAGTGGGCTTGGTAGATCTTGGTTTATACTCTGGCTCAACATAACCCACCGGTGGAGCAAATTCTGTTTCAAGATCTGTTTCAACTACACATATACCTTTGCTTGCGCTTTCGGGTTTGGCTTCCAATACTTTTATACCATAAATTGAATCATTATAATTTATTTCAATAATATCATTTACAGTCAAAGTCGAAAACTTTCTTAATACATTTTCTAAAACTGCTTTTGGATCTGATATCTCTAAAAAGTCTACCGATTGAGGTTCTATTTTAACAAATCGACCTAATGACAAGTCACAGTTTTTAATTTTCAAGAGCATTCCAGGAGATAAGTCCAAAGTGGTCATCATCCACTGCGGGATATATGCTCTTCCTTCTTCAGCTATGAATTCTAGAACACCACTATGTGTGAATTTATTATTTACTTCATTTGTCAATTCAAAAAGCATAGGATATCTAATATGCAACATAGTCAATTTATTTAATGCAGAAGATGGTAAGAATATCTTGCCTCCATAGTTTGCATCGTCCTTTCTTATATTATCTGGCATCATCGAAATAGGATAACACCTAAAGTAATCCTCAAATTTATCATTTGGAGACATTCCAAATGAAGATGCCCCAAACATAGAAGCTCCAAACCCAGAAAACATGATAGTACTTCCTATAATTTATTCTTGAAGATATACATTTGATTGCACCTTTATCGCCACTTGATTTAGCAATTCATGTTTGTGTAACGTATATACTTAGAATTTATATGCAGTCTATAAAGTCATATCTACTTTTGTTCTTCATTAATTTTAATTATATGATTAATCAATTCGCTTTGAGACTGTTCAATTCCTCCGTAAAGCGTTTGATATTTAGTAGGATCTTGCAGTTGTAAAGCCAATGTTTGATTTGCAAAAACTTCAAAAACATTAATGCTATCAATTGGTGTTTGTTTCATTGCCTCTAATTCTGCTTCATCTGCTTCATAATCATCTTCTTCATAGTATGCACCACCATATTCGTCATCTTCATCATCTTCATCTTGTCCAACACCAGTGTATTGTTTGAGTCCATGCTCTTGTGACAAAATTTCATTCCTTGCCTTAATAGCATTAGGTAAAACTTCCAAATTAGAAAGTAATAAGTCTACAGTTTCACCAACAAAGTCTTCAGGAATTAATGCAATTGCGCCGCCATTGATAATAGACACAGCAGCCAAAATTTGGATTTTACAGCCATAGACACTTCTGAAATCATCAGAGTGTTTGATCCATAATTTATAGAATATGGCAGTGAATTGATTTTCATTCAAAAATTGAACAGTGGTAACAGAGTCAACGTAGAGACAAGCAAAGAAAACCTTAAGGATTGATAAATGGTGTAACATGTAACCGTCAAATGCATCTTGAGCTTCCAAGGCGCTGAATACTGTATAAATTTCAGGTAAAAATCTAGGCAAAAATGAGGTGAACCTAGTGTTCAAGGCTAAAATCATTAATTCAATTAACTCAAAAGCACAGTGAGCAAAAACTGGGTCTATTGATTCGCTATTCAAAATATTGAAACAAACTTTAAGTAATGATTGGACTTGAGGTAAATCAATAGTGATCTCATTACTAGTAAATCCATTATTGATAACACTTTCAAAGAATGGTTGAAATGTATCAAAATATTCAAAGGCATAAGTATCAAAGGAATCAATGCAAACTTGGTATAAATTCCATAGTATAGGGGAAACTTTCTGGGTACTGAATAATATAGATTCCAAAATCTCTATTGCTTCTGTCAAGAATGCAACCATAGCATTTTCAAGAATAAATTTGATCATATTCTGCAAAACATTTTCAAGAGAAGCAGCAACTTCAGGAGATGTGTTCATTGCAATAACCAATGTAGTTAATGTATTCAAAATACCAGAAGCTTGGTATTCTTTATCAACATCGTAATTACTAGAGTCTGAATTTTGTTTTTCTAACAATTCAGTAGCTAACTTCAAGAATTGTTCAACCAAGCGAGAAGAAAGTTCATGTGCATATGGTTCCAAGTTTTTTGCAAATTTCTCGACAAAAGAGTCCATAACACTAGTTAAAATATCGCTTTCGAATTTCTTTGACATATCTAATAATGTACCCATTAATTGTGGTGCTTGTACAGCAATATGATCAGCGACTGAATCTTCGTCAACCAATGTACGCAAAGCATCAACAGCTGTTAACTGAACAGGGAAGTGATCTTGATTTTGGAAACAATTGACAATTCCTTGGAAAATATCCTCCAAAACTTGTTGATTTTGGTATTTGTAAACGAACATAGCTAAAGTATCACATGCTCTGGCAGTTAACCAAGGAGTATGATTGATTGCTTCTTTGGATAATTCTGGATAAACAAAAGTGTGTAAGATTTGATCTAATTGACCCTGAACTGGTGAAGACTTTTTGTCAAGCTTGTAAGAAACAGTAGCTAAGATACGAAGTGCACCTTCTGTTTCCATTGCAACCTCTAGATTACTGCGATCGGAGGCTCTTCTTGTAAACACATCATTGAGAATATTCAATAATAAGCCAATAGTAGACTTGAATTTCTTGTTAGACAATCTGAAAATAAAGTTGATAGATGCAACATCTGATGTATTTGCTTCTCTATTGATATCAAAAAATCTCCTTATATATTCTTCTTGATCATCTTCGTATAACTCTATTGATTGTTCTGTTGCATTCAATGTTGGTAAAATGACATGTTTTACTATTGCTTCTAGTTTGTCACTGATTAATGCCCAGGCTGGTGTCTCAATTAATTGTTCTAGGAAAGAAATCATGTGGAATAATGATCCTTCACTTAACCAGACTTTTTTAACAGACCAGGCTTCAATAATCTTCCAATATGCATTCAATATCTCTGGCACAAAATGCTCCAAGAAGTCTTTAGTAAATTGGTTATTCTTTTCCTTGGTGCTAAATCCACCACCGTGACGACTCAAAAGTCTGTGTAAATTACCAAAACACCACTTGACAGTTTTAACTCTTGGATTCGAACTTCTTATCTCTGGGGATTCTTCCTCCATGACAGAAGCTGGTAAAGGAGAATTGATGATAACAATTTGGAGTTGGCACCAGTTTCCTAAATTGGCAGGGTTTTGCAAGTAAGTAGGTAAGTATGAGAATGTAGTAAATTTAAAAATCTTAACTATCAAGTATAACATTTCATCGCCCATTTCTGCCCCTTCAGTTATCAAATTGTTTGCTAATACTTCTAACATTGGAAAGATCTCTTGTGCAATATCTTCCAATACTGGGTTACTGGAACTTGAAGATTCCAATCCTGACCATCTATAGTTTTTGGTGTATTCAAATAAACATGTCAATCCGACAAAAACATGATCTGATCCACCACTAAGTAAATTCTTAATAGTAGGTATCATCTCTTCCCATTTGTCTGAATTTAAAATATTGTGTAAAGCTGTAGCTAATTGCAATTTGATTTGATTGTTTCTATAAGTTTTAATCATGGCAGTAATTAATTTCTCTTTAATGATTGGTTTTTCATTATCTTGAATAGTTAACTCAGATGATGATCTATTTTCAGGAATCACCCAATAGTTGGCTATTCTATTTTTAAAGAAAATAGCTGCCGAAATTTGAATCTTCAAAGTAACATCTGGTTCCGTGATTAAATCTAATAAATAAGCAGTGAAGCCTGGTTGCTGTTCAAATAAATGTAATTGTTGTTCGCTTTGCTTCCTAATTTGGAAGCTTGAATCCAAAGTTCCACCTAAAGATTGGAGCAAAGTTTCTTTGTCCATTTTTAATCACTAAATTTAAGGGCCGGTAGGATAAGATAACAGCTTTATTTTTCTAAGAGTCTGAAAAATTTTCGATGGTAGAGATATTATGACACAAAGCCATATTCCTATATCAAAAAGCCAAAAGCAACTGGATTTAATACTAATTCTACTAGGATATTAATTTATGAGGTAAGTCTATCTACATGTATGTGTATTTGTGTGAGTGTGTGTTTATTTTTAGTAATGGTGATGTTTATTTCAAAAATGGAATAACTCAACCAGGAATTTAAACGATTCTGCATTCAATTTCTAATAATAGTAAGGTAACCATTCAATTTAGATATTAAACAATAAATTTTGAACATTGTCAAATACTATAATAATCCTATAACTATATCATTCTAACTAACGGTATAGAAATTAAATTGGTTTTATACATAAAAGTCCTCGTGGTCGTGTTTATACCGATATATGGCATCTCAATCTATCAAACTATATAGTAAAATATAAAATACTAGAGACTGTAAAGTTCTATAGGAGGAGTGGCTAAAATGACAGTTACTGAAATTAAAGGCTTTCAAGTATTGCCATTAGTTTTACAGGGAACTAATTCTACGCATTATGTTTACTTTAAAAAGCACGACATGAAAAGTTCAGATTCTACCTCATTAAACACCTTATTTATATTTAATCTCCCAATTTGTACAGATATTTCAATCATTAAAAAGTTTTTCCAAAGCGTTGCTATAGGTGCTACTGTTGAATCTTATACTTCTAGTATCCTCACTGATTATCCTGAAGATATTTGGGTAGACCTTACAAAATTAACTTCTGATTTAGATATAGAGCCTCAGAATAATACAGTTGGTGAAGCCAAAGCTAAGTTACCTAAAAATTGTGGCCTCGTTACATTTATAGACAAACCTGCATTTCAACTAGCATTTAACAACTTAAAGAAGTTATCCACCACATCAAAAACTTCGGAGTGGCCAATTAATACCTATGGCTCCTCCTACTTCTTGAAGAAATATAAATCACAAATACTAGACCCTGAACAACTTTCAAATTCGGTCTCTGAATCCTTAGTTGAATTTGATAGAGCTGAGAAAGAGTCTATTGAAGACCTTCAAAGACAAACCCAATTAGTGGATGAAGATGGTTTCACCTTAGTTGTTGGTTCTCACAGAAAGACGAAGGCTAGTATAATGGGTAAGCAGAAGTTAGCGGCAACTGTAGAATTGGAGAAAGCTACTGGTAAAATGAAAAAGAAAGAGAAAGAAGATTTCTATAGATTCCAATTAAGACAACGTAAAAAGGACGAAATGAATGATTTATTAAGAAAATTTAAATTAGATCAAGAGAAGGTGAGACTTATGAAAGAGAAAAAGAGATTTAAGCCTTATTAAGTGCTCTAGGACGTATATAATTATTTTAATAAATGTGTATATTTTTAATACTCGGTATGAGAAAAAATGTATCTGAACTACCACTTTTTTTAGCAATTAGTTTAAAAGATGTCAAAAGAAACACCAAGGTATGATGAAGCATATGAAAAGTCTATAAAGGATATTCAGGAAAATTACATTGAGACTTCCTTTGAGAACCCTAATTTTGAAGTTTTATCTACTATTAGATTTGACCCTAAACTCTCCTCAGTCCCACCATTGATAGCATCAGATATTACTAAGGAAAACTTCTTTTTATTTGATGAGCATTATCATAGATTGATATTCACGTTACGTTATTTCCAATTGCAAATTAATGGCAGGCCCCAATTAGATTTTGAATTACTGTATGATTTATTACTTTCTAAACTAATAGAAACGATTGAGGCATCAAATAGACATGTTTTTGAACCTATGAAAGTCCGTTTACTTGTAACTATAACAGGTGACGTAAGCATTGAATTACATGATACACCATATAAAGATAATTTACTTGATGGTTTATCTGATATGCTGGATGCGGATTGGGATGTATACATTGATAAATCTTACACATTACCGTCACCATTTACCTCTTTTAAAACAACCAATCGGAAAACTTACAATGAGTCAAGAGCTCGTTCTCTACCAGGAAATCGAGTAGGAAAGGAAGAAGTATTGTTATATAATTCTCAACTTAATATTATGGAAGGCTCTATAACTAATATTGCAGTTAAACAAGGAAATCAATGGATTACTCCTCAATTAAGTTGCGGATGTTTATGTGGTGTTATGAGACACTTCCTTTTAAGAAAGAACTATATTAAGGAGCAAACAATCCCTTTGCTGTCTATTTCTGTTGGGAGCGAAATTTTATTATTTAATGGTATAATGGGTGTAGTTAAGGGAACAATTGTTGGGTAGTTCTAACTTATATTTATATTTAAATCTAATTAATTAGTCAATTCATCTATTTCTTGGGATGTGAATCCCATTATGTACAAGATATCTTGTAAGGAATCGGAGTTAAGACAACTAGGTGCAACACTTTGAACGATTGGTTTAGCATTCCATGCGACACCAAATCCTGCTACAGACATCATTTTTAAATCATTTGCTCCATCTCCAACTGCAACTGCATCTTCTGGTTTGATTCCATGCTTTTGGGCAATTTCAAGTAATAATTCTGCTTTTTTATCACCGTTAACAATAGGTCCAATAGTAGTACCATCTAAAACTTGGTTTTTGTCGGTTCCTAATTGATTTGCATATGCATAATTTAACCCTAATTCTTCTTTAACATACTCAGCAAGTGGGATGAAACCACCGGAGCATACTCCCATAACTATATTTAGTTTCGATAACGCTTTACAAAGCTCTTTGGCTCCTTTTGTGATCTTTATCTTGTGTTTTAATTCATCCCAAATAGAAGCAGCATCTATACCTTTCAATAACAAAACCCTTTCAGCTAATGATTGGTTGAAGTCTAGTTCACCATTCATGGCTCTCTCGGTTATTTCTGCAACTTTATCTTGTATATTAGCGTATTCTGCAATTAATTCAATAACTTCCTGATAAATTAAAGTAGAGTCCATATCGAAAATAAATAATTTTTTATTCTTTCTAGTTTCGTGATTTTGGAATATAACATCACAACTGGTTGGTTTTTCGACTGTTTTTAATAAACTCTTAACGTGTTGAGGATCTGAAGGTCTGAAAATAAGATCAAATACTCTATCTTTTTGAAGCACCTTCCTTTCGTAATTAGAATCAATCTTGAGGACAAATTCTTCAAAAAATCTTGAAACTTCGTCTAAGGAACCATTTTCTAGGTTAATTATTGTTAAAGCGTATCTGTCGCTCATTGTGTTCCCTCTTGTTTGCCCTCTATAATAGTCTTTAATTTGATTTCCTATCTAATATCCGAGTCAAAGAGAAAAATTACAAAAACGTTGAAACCTGCATATTACCACTATCATATATTTACACTATCAGACGTGATTGTAAAATATATACACAAATATATATATATATATAAGTAGTTTAATATCTTTCTATATTAAAGAATTATTCTAGAATATTCAACTTTTACTATAGAATTAAAGTTATTTGGAATGGGCTTTCTTATGCTTCAATTTTCAATCTTAAATCGTATTCACTTAAACCTATTCTCTTACCTAAACGTTCAAAGTTCTTCATTATTACAGTTTGCTTTTCTTCTGCAATCCTAAGCATTTCTCCCCAATAAGTATCGTGAATATATTCAAAATCAAGTAAACCATTGAATTCTTTATCTAATTGTTCTTTTGGCACAAAATTCTCGAATGGTTGATCATATATCGTCTTCAGTCTGGTATAAGGATCTATAAAAGGACCAGCTGCCTTTAAAAATGCGTATCCAATCCAAGGGATATTGGTGAACAAGCCTCTTCCTAATCTTTCAGGATAGTGATGTTGCAAAACATGCATTACTTGTCTGGTAATGGAGATCGAGGGAAACTTGGAAGAGAGATTCATGTGAGCTGGAGCCGCCTTAAAATCAATCAAAAGTGCTAATGTATCTTGGCCAGGCGGCATGAATTGAATGACTTTTTCTAACATGAACACTAAGTGTTGCACCTGTCTAAAGGAAGGAGGTGTATTTTGATATCCATTTCTCAAATAAAGACAAGGTCTATTATCGTTATCATATCCAATGATAAGCTGTTTACCTGTCAAGTTTTCTTCAGCAACCATATCAGCTGTAACAAATTTTTCAGGGTCCGTATGGCCCGGAATATTAACTACAGCAAATGTTCTTCTCCAAATCAAAGTTTCCTCTATACGCTTGATAGCTGCATCGACCTTCCACTTAGTGGCACGTAAATATCTCAAGAGACATTCTTTACTCAACCAAACCTTTTCTTCATCTAAGAGTGCAACCTTTGGTGCTCCAGGTTGATCATTAACTGGCATATCTCTGGTTATAAAGTCTTCAAAATGTTTTAAAACAGTTTCGTACATAGCTTCCTGCTCCTTAGTAAGATCAAAGATAGGTTCCTTGATATCGTTAACGGGCATTTCAAATGGCGTTGTACATTTTATCAAATTAACATCTGATACAGTAAATGAGCTAGCCTTCGATGATTCTGAAGACATAATAGAATCCCCTCCATCTACACTCAGGCTACTTTTATCTCCTTTTCTCTTGAATATATTCATTGTAACCCGTGTAAAATACCCGTAACAATATTTTTAGATCTTTCCGAAAAATAGCGTGTATTTTATTTTGAGGCAACATTTTGAGATTTTACATCTGTTTATATTGAATGTGAATATGGAGAGAGCACATACAGAAGTTGGATCCAAATGCTTATCTGAAGAATCACCATTTGGTGAAGAATATATCTTAGAATTGGTACAAAAAGTTTCTAATTCAGAGGATGATCTCATCAAAACATTATTAGCTGAACTTCAAAAGAAATCATCTAAACATAAATTCCTAATCAATACTAGTAGAGTGGCATCTCCAGAACGAATTGAGGCAGATCTACAAATAAGTACAAATTTCGGAGCAGTTTGGGATGGTAAGAGAGATGGATTTATTACCTTAAAAGTGACTAACAATAAAGAGGACTCCACAAAGATATCTAATGATGATAGTAATGATAGTAACGATAATGATATATGTGAAGATTTAGATACACAAACTGGAAGTATAGAAGCTGTTGACACTATTTTGATTACTATTTACTGGATATACAGTGGTTGAGATTTTATATTAAGTCATAGCATTTCTAGAATACTATATAACTTGTTTATCCTATCAACTAATTTTGCAGGGCCCAATGTAGGATCGTTTATATTAGAAAGTTTGTCATTAAGTTTATTTTGAAGTGTCTGGATATCTTTGTCCTTGCTTGGGATGAACAATTTAAAAGACTTCAGAGTATTAGGAATCTTATCTTCTTGTTCACCCTTGGTATCATCAAAACCTAAACTCTTCTTCTTATTATCAATTTCCTCTTTCATTCTTGAAATATTAATAGCTGTTGTTTTTTTAAATTCTTCTAAATATGCTGAGTCCAGCTCAAATATCATTTCTAAATTGCAGTACAACTTTTCAAGGCTACTCAATTGCTTCAATTCTGCCAGAAGATACGTCTCTAACGAAATTTTCCTCCTACGTAATTGATCAAAACTAAATATATCAATTTTAGGGGTATTTTTAGGATTATTAAAAACTGAACTAGGCAATGGGACCTTTGATGCTTTCAATCTCGATTTAAAGGAACTGCTATCATCTTCATTTAACCATTCTCTCGTAATTATATTCTGGGCCTCTGTCATCTTTTTTGAAAGCCTATTTGAATTCGACAAATTATATTTCTCTAATGTTTTATTCAAGGATATGAGAAAAATCTTATCTAATGACTTCAATGAATTAGGATCTAGTGGTGCCCATAATTTATCAATAATTTTCCCTGGAACCCTTCTCTTGCTGTGTTCAGTTTTCATAACTGGCAAATCAACAGAGTCATAGTTTTCTCTAGACCATTTCCTTTTACGTGAAGGCCTTACTGACTTATCATTGTCTTTTGTTTTGTTTTTGTTTTCTTTATTTTCAACTTGTATCTCTTTTGAGTTTACAGAGTCGTTCAGCTTTACAACAAGATCTTGGCTAGGTTCTTGATTTATTAATTCTTCTAAGTGAACATCTCCATCTTCTCCATCACTGGATAACTTATTATGATCAACTTCATCACTCATGTTTTGAATATTATCAAGTTGCAATATTTATTTTGAATTTTATGTGCGCCAAAAAAAACTGATTTTTGTGAATCAAAATTTGTATACAATTAACTTCTTTAGTATCATTATGGTATATGGTTTTATAATAATACTAATAAAAGAATTACAATTTTAAATCAAAGTAATATTGGGGTTAAAATAATTTAAACTTAGTATTATATGATAAACTCTTTTTTTGCCAATATATATCTAAGAAATTAATAATATATTCTATTTTTTTGCAATAATAGAAAAAACTTATAAAAAATTCTATTTCGTTATAAATTTCTTAACTTCTAACTCTATTAAATTATAACAGTCAACTAGCAATGCTGTTTTTACACCTAATATTTCAGAAAACATTCCGAATAGTTTTTCTTCAATTTTCTCTACATCTTTAAGTTTAAACTTATGAAATCGACCTTCACCCATATTAACAATGCTATCCTTAATAGATATATTACTCGGCTCCAAATGCTGCTTGGGATCTAATTTACGCTTCTTTACTGTTTTTGGAATATCCTGAAGGTCTGAATAGTCAAATATTTGAAATAATCTTTTATCCATAGCAGAAAGCTCTTCGGTAGACGGATTCTCCTCTATAGAGTCCAATTTAGTCAGTTTTGGAACTAGATTATCATATATCCATTGACAATACTTGTCAATTTTTGAGTCTGACCAGATCGTCAAATCAATAATTCTTGTAGTTTGAAACGAATGCTCGTTATTTAGTTCATATTTACAAAGATTCTCTAACCAGCTAGAGAAACCAACAGGTGAAATGTCATATATAAAATTCAATTTCACTGTAAGTATTATTAATGAAACTAGTTTTAAATCAGGAAAACTAGTCAATTTTGGAGTAAGCTTTGACTCCTTAGATGGAAACAAAATAGCCAACTTAGGGCTAAGCTTTTCAAACAAAGTATTAAATATAATAAAGACGTCTAATGCATTTGGGAGAATTAAAGTACCTGAAAGTATTCTAAAGATAAATGGATAGTAGTAATTTAAAGGAATTTCAAGATAATGATCAATCGAGTTTTCGCATACAATTGCCCCTATTGTTTGGATACTTTCATAAAATTCATTGCTTACTGGAAGCTTATAAGGTTGTAATAATTGAAAATAGAACGACTGTAACTTGTCTAACAATTTTTTTGGTATTAAATGGAGACACTTCGCATACGGTATTTGGTTTGATTTTATTTTAGCTATAATATCCGAGGTATATATAGGATGATACCTTAATTTCACAGCTGCAAGATAAATAATAGAGATGATATCCAATGCCATTGGTAATCTATTTCTTGCCTGTTTTAAATTTCTATTAGTGTTCTCCTCAATAGTTGATTGAATATCCATTTGATAGGTAAGAAGTTTGATCCAGTATGCCTTTATTACAAACTCAAATTCATTTTTAATACCAGGATCAAGCATCGTATCTATAATGGAATTAGTTTGTTTTTTCAATAAAATTTGCAAGCATTTATAGTACAAAGTTCTTCCTTCTTTACCGTATAATTTATTATCAGTTTTAATTGAAGTAGATTGAGAACCTACGATAGAAGATGATCCGAAATCCCCACCAACACCAGTAACCTGGATATTAAGCCTTTTTGTTGTTACAAAATTTTCATCTTGGTCATCATTAATCTCGATGTTTCCATCCATAACATGCCCATATTGGCATATTTTCATACCATCGCTAGACCTATAAAGCCTTGATCTACAATTATCCACTCCACATATTGGCCCACGCACCCAACTTCTCTGTGACATAACAGTACTGATAAAGAATATTTCCAAATATTTAATAAAGAAAAATTAGTACTATGTACAGGCTTAAGATTCCTCCAAATTACCTTTCCCAAATTGAGAAAGCGCGCACTAAAATCCCTACAAATCTTTCTCAGCCTATGCATAAATGCGCTTATGCATGCTTAGGGGCATTGATGTTCTTAAGACCGTTATATCTTTTTCGGACAAATGATCAGAGATATCAGAGATATGGATTTTAATAGTCTCTGTATTTGATATGAATAACCTTAAAAAAAGATTTAGATAAGAGGAGAATATATGCATGTACCGATATATACTTGCACAAATAATATGTATTTATAATTCCCAACGAAAAGTGCATTTCCAAATCCCATTGGCAAACGTGACACCTTTCGGTATTAAAATATTTTTGGTAATGATATACGTAAGGTGGTATGTAACTACATAATCATATTTGAAAGAACAAATTTACTTCCAGGCAATGTAATATACTAGAACAGCTACTGAAGCTTATTGTTTCGCCATGTCATACATCTATTTTATATACTGATTATTACACAACATAATTTATAAAACCATTTGTAACAGTTAATATTTGACGTACTTCATTAGATCGTATACAAAGCTATATTTGAAGGCGACATGTTCTGATGTATCATTCTCATATTAACTGTCCTCATGTCATTTTATTACCGCGTGGTACCATGTTTGGCCAGCTTCTCCACACTCATACTTTGCGTAGCCGATCCTACCGGTGTTTAGACCAACGAGAAACGATTTACCAAAGTCCTAAACATCAGCTCGGTGATTAAACCCGCTCAAAAAAAAGCAGATAGCAAATACACAGTTTTTGAGGGGGTCACGAAGCAATATTCCCCACTTCAATGTTTTAGAAAACTATTTAAGTAGGCAACGTCCCAAAATCAATTACAATTTCTTAGTATCATACCAAGCATACCTTATGATGTTTAGAAACGCTCTTTCTAAGGCTGCTGTCGCTAACAAGAACAATTTAGTTAGATTTTACTCTAGCTTACCTTTGTCCCAAAAAATCACGTTTCCTACTGGTAAAAGTTACGAACAACCAACAGGTTTATTTATTAATAACGAGTTTGTACCATCAAAGGATAACAAGACTTTTGAAGTCCTTTCACCATCAACTGAAGAAGTAATCACTAACGTATACGAAGCTGGTGTTGAGGACATTGAAGATGCTGTCAAGGCAGCCGAAGCTGCATTCAATAGTGAATGGTCTACCTGTGACCCTCAAATAAGGGGAAGAGTATTACATAAATTAGGTGATTTGGTAGATGAACATGCTGAAACACTTGCTTGTATTGAAAGTTTAGATAACGGAAAGTCCTTAGCCTGCTCCAGAGGAGATGTTGCATTAACTGCAAACTATTTTAGATCTTGTGCTGGTTGGGCAGATAAGATCACTGGTTCTGTTATTGAAACTGGTAATGATCACTTTTCTTATGTTCGTAAAGAGCCAATTGGTGTTTGTGGCCAAATTATTCCATGGAATTTTCCACTTTTAATGGCTTCTTGGAAATTGGGACCTGTCCTCACTACTGGTTGTACTACAATTCTTAAAACTGCTGAATCTACCCCATTGTCTGCTTTATATCTCGCTACATTGATCAAGGAAGCTGGTGTTCCACCAGGTGTAATTAACATTGTATCTGGTTTTGGTAAGACAACTGGTGACTTTATTTCTCACCATCCAAGAATTAAAAAGATTGCATTTACTGGATCCACTGCTACTGGTAGAATTATCATGAAGGCTTCTGCTGAATCTAACTTAAAGAAGATTTCCTTAGAATTGGGTGGTAAGTCACCAAATATTGTTTTTAATGACGCTGATGTTAGTAAGACCGTGCAACACTTGATCACCGGTATTTTTTACAACACCGGTGAAGTTTGTTGTGCTGGTTCTAGAATTTATATTCAAGAAGGTATTTACGATGAAGTTTTAGATGCTTTCAAGAAGGCTGCTGAAGGAGTAAAAATTGGTAACCCATTTGACGAGGACGTTTTCATGGGTGCTCAAGCATCTCAAGCTCAATTATCTAAGATCTTGAAGTATATTGAAATCGGTAAAGGAGAAGGTGCTGAAGTTATCACCGGTGGTGCTAGACTTGGTGACAAAGGTTACTTTATTAAGCCAACTATCTTCGGTGCTGTTAAGGAAGACATGCAGATTGTTAGGGATGAAATCTTTGGTCCAGTTGTAACAGTTTCTAAGTTTTCCACTACTGATGAAGTTGTTAAATTAGCTAATGATACTGAATATGGTTTAGCTGCTGGTATCCACACTACTGATGTTAACAAGGCAATTGATGTTGCCAGAAAGATTAAGGCTGGTACTGTCTGGGTAAACACCTATAATGATTTCCACCCAATGGTACCATTCGGTGGCTACGGCCAATCAGGTATTGGTAGAGAAATGGGTTACGAAGTCTTAGACAACTACCTCCAAGCCAAAGCTGTCAGAATGGGAATTACCCATTAAGTATTTTGAATAAGTACGTATTTAAAAAGTAGGATTAATAAGTTTTCAATAAGTTATAATGTAGACCAAAATTTAGAGCTATCTCTGCGAAGGGTTAATGAAGGATTGTACGTAAGGAAACAATGGATAGTTAAATGGTTATTTTTAAATCAACAAATATATTTTAGTACTTCATTGCTTCATAAATCTTAGACCTCTTGAACTTCAGTATAACCCAAAGCATAGAAATTGGGACCATGCCTGCATATTAACTATATGAATGTCATGTGACATGTGACTGTTTTTAGAGCTATATTGGATGAGAGAGTGAGCATTATATTACATAACAATTTTAATTGTCTTACATAATACAGGTTCAAAAAATTTTCAAAAATTTCTTAGTCTCCTCAAACTCTCAATACGTACCTGATTCTACCACTCAGTTCACAAAACTTTTTCAAGAACTAAAAAATTTCTTAAGATTTTATAGTTAAACCATCATAGAAATATCATCAAAATGGTATGTTTAAATATAATGAATAGAAAAAGGATATGATAAACGAGCTAATAGCACTAGGTTCCTAAGATTAAAGTAGAAATATGTGAAATATTAAACCAGAATTGAAGACTTGTTGAGTTGGTTATATTTTTTTTGACTGTCGAATAAATAGAGGATCATTATAAATAATGCAGACAAAGTTAGGATCTTAAGCTGAAGTCATCTAAGTTGGAGTAGTTTAAATTTATGCTAGAAAGCAAGTTAATCATGTTCGTTCTTTATGAAGTAGGAAATCATACTAACATAATTTTAGAGTGACGCCGTTACTATTAGAACTCGTAAGGTTATTTCCAACCCATTATTAGCTAGAAGACAATTCGTTATTGATGTCTTACACCCAAACAGAGCTAACGTCTCCAAGGATGAGTTACGTGAAAAGTTAGCTGAAATCTACAAGGCTGAAAAGGATGCTGTTTCTGTTTTCGGTTTCAGAACCCAATTTGGTGGTGGTAAGTCTACTGGTTTCGGTTTAATCTACCAATCCGTTGCTGATGCCAAGAAGTTTGAACCAGCTTACAGATTAGTTAGATACGGTTTAGCTGAAAAGGTCGAAAAGGCTTCTAGACAACAAAGAAAGCAAAAGAAGAACAGAGACAAGAAGATCTTCGGTACTGCTAAGAGAGCTGCTAAGAGAGCTGCCAGAAGAAATGCTGATTAGATGGATTAATATTATATTATTTTTCAATTTCCTATTACCTTTAATTGAATTCGATGAAATGCGTTAAGTAGAATAGTGTAATATTTATTTCGGTCTATCGAAGTTGTTGGGATGCATCTTTAATAAAAAAAAATTCTATGTATATTATAATCTATTGATTGTAGTTTATCAAAAATAATTGGTTTGTAGATTTTTCTTTGTGTAATTATGAGGTATTAATATTAGAAGGCAACATCTTGGAATGATTTCTAATATTTCTATATCTTTCTATGTCTGAAAGAAAGGGGATAAATAAGTACTACCCTCCCGATTGGGATCCTTCTAAAGTTGTAAAGAAGAAGAAGTCTGGTAATAATGCCATTAAAGTTCGGTTGAATACCCCATTTTCGATGAGATGTCTAAAATGTAATGAATATATATCTTCATTAAGAAAATTTAACGCTAAGAAAGAATACACAAACGAGAAGTACTTGAGTATTAAAATTATACGATTTCATATTACATGTCCTAGGTGTAACAATAACATTACTTTTAAAACCAATCCACAAACAGCAGACTATGTAACGGAATCAGGCGCTGTTAGAAACTATGAACCAAAAACAAAGGTTGCAGATGTACCAAAAGACAGAGAAGAAACAGAAGAAGAAATACTTCTTAGGTTAGAAAGGGAAGAAAAAGAAGACGAATCATATCAGCAACTAAAGGAGAAGCGCAAGAAGAACCCATTTTGGAAGAAGCAGGAGTCTTTAAAAGACCAAGACGGTGATTTAATGGAGAATTTAGAGAAAAGGTTAGTCGATCAACAGAAGCAACAAGAAATACAAGACAGCCTCATAAAGTTGCAAACTAAGAGTGCAGCTATTCATGCAAAAGGTGGATCTGCAGAAATTTTCAATGAAACACAGGAGAAATCACATATCTTAAAGAGAAAGTTATCTCAAATGATCGAGAAAAAAGACGAAGAAGAAGCTGAAGATGCATTCAGGAATTTTAAAGAGAAAAGAATTATTCTGAACGTCGTCAAGGAAGAAGAAGTTGAACCCGAAAAAAATATTGTAATAGAAAAACCCTCTACGACAACTCCTATATTACAAAAGATGATTTTAAAAAAGAAGCATTTACCTGAAAGTGTAGTGAAGGAGGGTCTGCAGCTACCAAAGAAAGAAGCAGTTAACTTATCTACATTAGTAGGGTCTTATTCGTCAAGTGAGGAGACTGACAACGAGTAAGTTACAATGATTGCATTAATTTGAAAGTATATAATATATTACATCTGTAAAGTTGATTTAACGATTTAATCTTTATATGGTTAGATTTATATTAGGAATGATTGAAAGTAAAGTCATTAAGGGTCCCGGTAGGTAGTGATGGGGGATCAACAGCGTCATGGTAGTTCTTCTGCAACCCTATAAGTTGATCTATCAATTGATTTATTTGGGCCTTTTCCATATCTTTACGGCACATACAGATACCTCTTACATATTCAACAGAACAATAGTAAAATGTAGTCAAAATCTCATTCTCCCACATTGCTGGAATAAAATTCATAGGGTCTTCACAAGTAGCTAAGTCACCCAAAAATTCTATAGCTTTTAGACTATTAAGAAGATATGCAGAATCTTTTCTAGTGAATAAAGGTTCTAATCCACCATAAAAGAGAGTTACGTCTCTTCCAATTGCTTCACTAAAAGATTTAAACTTTTTTACAGCTTTTGGATCTATTTTTTTCCCGCTTCCAAGAAGTATATTTTCAAATCCAATTTTGATATATGATGAAATAAATGTATCCAACAAAATATTAAAAGACACCAGATATATGTCATAAGATGCGTGACTTCTAAGTTCTTCCATATATTCAACAATTGTTTCTGTAACTAATTGGGCCAAGATAGGCTCATCTTGGTGGGATTTACTATCATCATACCAAGATTTGGTGAAGACAGTTGATAAAGAAGGGTATAAGTCATTAACAATTATATCAACAATAGTTCTTATAACCTGTGCATTTAATTCCGTACTAGGAGTTAATGTATCCCTAAATGCTTGTTCAATAGTTTTCTGATAAGTGGAGTGAACCTTTCCTAGATAGTTAGGTAAAAATTTATCCTGCAATCTATCAGTGTTAATTTCATATGTATTTCCTAATGCTGTTAGATATTCAATCAAACCCGGTTTAGATATTTTTGATATTTCTTCTGGGGTCATATTTTCTAAATCTATCTCTGGTTCTGATACGCTTCTCTTGAAGAGTCTTCTTGTCCTGCTTTCACGAACTAAAAACTTTTCGTTATTATAGATTGACATGTATCTTTCAAATTCTTGTTCAATCAATCTTTGATAGTTAAGTGCCCTTCTTATATAACAAATGGACCAATTTTCAATAACACCAACAAGGATTTTAGAATATCCAGAGTCACTAGCAACATCAGCCTGTTCTTTAAGCATACTTAACTGAGTCTTAAAATCAGGTAAAACATAAACATCCATATCAACATCTAACATTATCAATTGGTCATGAACATCTTCGTCCTCAATCACTTGATGGTAAGTATATATATCTGGAGGAGCTTCTCTTTCAACAAAGGTTTTGGATTCCAGATCTATTAAATTGTTATTCCATTCTTCCATTTTAGAGACAATAACCTTTAAATAATCTTCTAAAACAATATTCTTTAAATCATCACCTAAAATTGACTTTTGCTCCTTCTTAATAGATACCTTATTATCACTGGCTGTATTAGATAAGGGGGTCTTCAATTCATTGATGAATTTGCTATAATGGTTGTCGTATGCCAATATTTTCATTAAATCTTCAGCAGGAGGATCTTGATTGATAATTTCCATGGTAAATTTGTGTAATTTGTTGTAGTATGCATTTTGAATGAAACCACTTATTTCCCAGTTAGTAGGGAAGAGAGGATCCAAGGATTCAGAAACAAACAATAGCTCATCTTCAAGCCAGTTCAAGTTATCATATACTAACATCTTATCATTAGCAAAATGTTCAACACATTTCTCAAAAGTTTCATCCAAACTATCTTCTAATTTATCGTAGAAAAACTTCCTATAATTACGCTTACTCCCTCTAAAATTGGCATAATTTATACTTTTAAAGTCACAAGATCCCTTTACATTTAAGCTATTGAACAAACTGAACTTTGTATCTTCAATAGTTTCGAAATCAATAATTTTGATTAATTTTAATACCAATTCATTGTTACCATCTTTTAAAGCCTCAGTAATAGAAATAATTATTTCCTTAAGCAAATCATCAAATTTTTTAATCGACTTCTTGATGGGAGATATAATCTTAAATATGATTGTTTGGAAATCATGAGATAAGGGTTTACTATATTCTTCTAAGTAATCCAGAAAATTTCTTGCTTGAGAAAGATTGTAGTGGATATGAAAAAGGTTAGGCAAAGTATACAGAATATCTTCACTAATATAATGGAGTTCGTCTTCTATTAGCTTGTCAATGTGCTCCAAGAATGATTTAAAATTACTTATATCTGTATACAAATTCTTAACTTGGGTTAAGAATTGATTAACGCTTGTCATTTGCCGAACCATATCATATTGGGATATATTAGTAATAGATTCCGCATAAACTTCGTTCACTTTACTCAATGAACCCTTTATTGAATTTAATTTTGTCGCTGATTCATTAAGGTTGGTTAAATTGGACATTATAGATTCAATTTGAACTTGAACAGTTGAATTTAATCTCATATCGACGGAAGACTTCTCTTTAATGAATTGTTGTTGCAATTCAGGTACTTTAGAAAGATCATCCTCCACCTTTATTATGTGAGCTATACGTGTTAGGGCCGCTTCACTCATGCTAACAAATCTATCTTGATGGTTTTATGGCCTCAATATTCACACTGATTAAAACTTGATAAACAGAAAATCATTACACAAAATCATTACACAAAATCATTACACAAAATCATTACATTACATTGGTAAATTTTATATATTGAATAGAACTAACGAACGAGGAATGGATATAAGCTTTTAAAACTTTATAACTAATTTAATCTTGAGAATTAAATTTAAATGTAATAGAAGATCCATATATTCTCTACTAACTATTGATTTGTAACTTGACCTGCAGAAACTAACCAAGTATATATATCTAACCAAATCACCCTTTTGATCTATTAGCTCTGTTGCACATTGAATGAGCTACAGATTGGAACCTTTCTTATGATTGTTTTGAGAACTATTAAACCTTCTATTTCCACTATGACTATTGTAATTGTTTCCAAGATAAGGTTCATTATTCAACGTCAAATTGCCATTTACGGGACTAACAGTTGAACTTGCAAAACTTGCCGGGGGTGGAATGAAATTTGGCGACATAAATGGTGTCTCAGCACCAGGATACATTGGCATCGGCTGTCCTGGTATCATCCCACCAGCCATTTGTTGCTGATAAATCATTGCAGCTTGAAATTGTTGTTGTTGGAAATGAGCAGCCATAGCTGCTGTGGTCGCTTGCTGCTGCTGTGGGGATATTGGAAATTTCCCTGCATAACCGCCTGGAATATTTGGAGCTCCCATAATAGGGCTTGGAATGAATTGCGCAGATGCAACCCTCATTCCAGGAGCCTTGGGAAGTTGAACAGAAGGGAATAATTTCTCATGAGACTCATCAATACTGGAGTCCCAAGTTGGAGGTGTTTGGAAGGATTTTTCATAAACAACTGTCGTCTTATTTTTCTCCAGTGTCTTCTTAGCAGTCATAAACATATTAAATGAAGAATTGAATAGCGCTTTCTTTTCTTCTTGTGTTTTTCTGGTAGGAACTGATGATGCTCCCCCAAAGAATTCAGACGAAGAGACTTGGTGGTGCCTTTTACCAGAAGCTGGAATGGAACTATTATTAGATCCTACACTTGTTCTTTGAGTATTCATTCTTGGGGATTGACTTGGTTGGCTGGATGGTGACTTGTTGAAATTAGCTTTTGGTGGATTTGGAGAAGCTTGCATATTAAGAGGAGTAAATGCTGCAGCCTTTGGATTTAACTTAAATGAAGGCTTCAGAGCATCGAACTTCTTTTTTTGATTCTTACTAGGCTCCGGTAAGTTTTCACTTTCTGGAACTTGTTTTGGATCATTAGTTTGTTTTTTCAAGATTTCATTTTGCTTCAGTGATTCCTTAGCAAGGATAGGTAATAGATCTGAAGGGATTTTATGTGGGATCTTAAAATTGGCACTAAATTCCTTTAATGAATTAATCTCACTTTGGGCATTCAATCTGAAAGACTCGGTATGTCTCTTTTGAACCACTGGTTTAGGTGGTATCGAATCTGGCTTAACTATTGTTGAAGTTCCAGATCCAGACAGCTTTTGAGGCTTAGTATCATTGGCAGCTGGTTTCTTGCTAATAGCCGAGCTTGAGATAATTGCAGGATCATTATGATATTGAGCAGCTCTTTGTCTTGGTGGTGCATACTTTCCAGTACCTGGGTTTAAAGATGGAGTGCTTGGGGCATCGTTAGAGATAGTTGAACCTCTTAAAGCCGCCAACAACTCGTCGCCCCTTCTATCAACACCAGAATACTTGTCTTCTTCGTCTATGCCACTATCATTTACTACGATACCTCTTTCTTCTAGTACATGGTAATTACTTGAAGCTTGATTTTCGATTTCTTTAGCTAACTTCTCAGCTTTTCTTAATTTTTCCTCATAATCAGGGGCTGAAGTATTGATTCTAGTAGTGTATAGGTGTTCATCGTAGCTTGATTCTACCCCAAATTTATCTTCGTTCACTTTAAATTGATCCCAGTGGCCACTACTATTATTATCATCCAATTGTAATAAGGGATTCAGACCGTCATCTTCTGGGACCCATCTTTGCAACTCTCTCTCTTTAAACGGAATACCTCCACCAGATATATCACTATCTGTTCTGAATCCAGTACTATATTGTGGTGAATGCTTTTTAGAATCGATTTCAGCAACTTCTAAATCAACTAAATCCTTAGCTTGTAGAACTAACTTTTCAGGAACTTTCTCTTTTGAATTTTTGTCCTTCAAAACGGCATTCATCAATACAATTGATAAAGGCGTAGACCCGCTAGTTGATAAATCAGCATTAGTTAAAAGTCCTTGGTACTTTTTACCATTGGAAAGTGAGGCTATGCATGTCTTACTTATACTTCTCGTAATCTTAGAGAGCAATTTATCATTTCCCGTATCCTGAGATATCGAATATTGTTCTGAATAGGCATTAGAACCAGTATAACGAGAATTGGAGCGACGATGACCGTTTGGTTTATTTGTACGGTTCCCTTGCCCTTTCATTATTTATTAAAATAAAGTTATCAATGAATAATTTAAAATGTCTTTTAATTCCAATTGTGAACGTGCGTTAAAATATATGCTTTTTATCTATCCTTATCCACAATTAGTTCTACTAGAAATTATTTTTTTAAAAAAAATACTAGTTAGTCTAGTATCATGAATATTCAAAAAAAAAAAAAAAATAGAAATCAAATTAATGCTATCCCCCTTAGATTTGATTTGATTAGTTTTGTAAATCAGTAATGTACTTTTCAATAGCAATTCTTACTATAATAGAAGCAAATTCCTTCACTTTCCAGATGATAACCAGTGAGATTGATTTAACAAGTTTATTATGAAAACGCTGATACCAAAAAAGTCGACTCTTACACGCACGCCACCAAGTTAACCGGGTAACCTTAAAATGTACGTATATTGGTTAAGTATAACTAACTAACAACAAAATACATCTACACCTATTCCTACTTCAACAGACTCGACAATAGAACCCCAGTAAAATAATACGAACTCTTTAGCGAACTGGAGATCTTGTTCAGAATATGGATCCAACTCCATCTCTATAATATCTTGATATGTCAATTCTATGTCCACTTTTTTATTGCCAATTAACTGGTCAGTTATATTTTGCGTGTCATTATTGTCCATGTTTACGGTATGATCCTCGTAAACTTCTAATACAATTGCATTAATTAGATAATACCATTTTTTTGTGAGTTTATGAAAGTAACTTATGATGTTAATAAACTGTATAAGCCTGATTCGTTGATGAACATCAGTTGGAGTATCTTCCTGATCAGAAGCACTTATGCATTCATCTCTCACCTGACCTGCGCTAGCAAACCATGAAAAGGCAGACCACAAATATTCTCTCCAAGACATAGTTGACGTAGCAGATTTGAGCCACCACTCTGGATCAATATTATACTCATTTTCTTCATTTCGAAAGTAGGATAAAATAGATGTAGAAGTATTAATCGATGCTAAATCGTCGTTAGATTCGTTACTAGGTTTTTTATTCTTACTTCCAAACAATTCATTATGTACTACTTTGAATTTTTTGTAGTCCTTTATCGTGGCTTTTCTTCTCTTGTTAAAATCTAAACCTGTTTGGATATCAGACGAGTTGAAAAGAGTAGTTGAGTCAATGTTATTTGATGGTAAAAATATACCGACATCATATACATCACTTTGGTACATAATAACCTCGTCATTAGTAGAGCCGATGAAACCTGGTATTTTAAGTAAGGGCCCTGATAAATCATTTAAACCAACATTGTAAATGGTTTGTGAAAATAAAGAATTTTTGCTGTCTTTGGATAACAATTTAGTATCCTCTGGAATAACTGCCAATAACGAAATAAGGTACGTGAAAGCCCCGCTTGTAAATAAGTCCACTTTTGACAATGGATTATTAAATATTACAATCTTTTTCCGTAATAAAGCCAGTTTATATACTTCAAAAATAAGGGGACCGATTGAGTCAATCAAATCAGGAAGGGAGTTCAACAAATGATTAGTTGTCGAGTTAGGAGGGTTCAAGGTGCTTGTAACAGTATGAAATAATTCTTCAAATGAGTTGAAATTGTCATAATCTTCACTTTTTAGAAATTTAGATAAAGTCGTATTAATAATATCTATATTTTCCAATCCATTTTGTATTGGATCGTTGGGTATCCAGTCTTGTTTACGAGGCTCGCAGAGGATACCCAAAGAATACATTTTAACTCTGTCCCTTGATATTTCTGAATTTAAAGTATCGTCATGTGTGTCTTCTAATATATGTTGTTGAAATCTACTGAATCCATAATACTTCTTGTTATTAAGACTATGACAAAGCAAAACTGTACTTTCCTTCATATCATGAATTCCAGATGGCATTGCCTTATAATCGAGCCCGTCAAAGTTAAAACCAGCTACTGATGATTTTCTCCATAATAAATTGTAGCCTGACTTAACATCAAACTGTACTAGAAAAAGTGCTACAACTTTTGATGCTTTAAAATCATATTGTTTCATATTAAGTAAAGTAAAATGGTAGCGTTTTACTTAAAAAGATACGAGACAGATTTGAATTTAAAAAATCAAAAGGATACGCACTAAAATTTCCACTTTATATCTATATCTATATATGGCATGAGTGATGAATCCAAAAGTTAAAAGCTTATTTAAAACTCTTCTATATATGGGAAAGGATTATCCTATTAAGTCTGGAGGATATGACAAATTCAGTGGAAGTTTGAAATCAGCATTTCGTAAGACAACTGTTACCAATGAAGAGGAACTAGAAGAAGCTTTAAAAAAAGGTGAATATGTAATTAAAGGTATGTTTTCTTTCTTTCTCTATTTCTCTATTACAGTGTTCCTCCTGTAATAACAAACTACAATTTGATACTATCCATTTTAGAACTAGAAGCATTGTATTTTCTAACTCGCTACAGGGATATGAAACGTAAATATTATGATTTATAATTAAATAAATTGACCTAGTTTTAGAGTAAGTGGAACAAGTATTACTTAGTAGAATAAATTATAATTCTGTTATTAAAACTTAATGATTAAGTAATAGTTTAACTTGTTGTCATACTAGATTTGAACAAACAATTTAAGATATAACAGAATTGTGCTCAGGAATATGCGATATTATTATAATTTAAATGCATTCAAGCTCTAATTCTTAAAACAAAATTGACTACCACGGCAACCAACAAGAATATACACAACATAGTTGGACCAAATCTATCATCATAAGGACCAGAACCCCTTAATCTGATAGCCTTAGCTCTCCAGTGGTAAGTTATTAAAGCATATACCATCGTTAACATTGCAATGAAGGTAAATAATCCCGCAGATATTCTTCCAACTGAATCACCGAAGTTCAATAAACCAACACCCAAAGATCCTAAGATGACTGTAAAATTTAACCAAGATAAGAACGTTCTTTCATTAGCAAAGAATACCTTTGGTTCAACTCTAGCTGGTAATGCAATTCTTTTATTTTGAGAAGACATCCTATTATTTGATTGATATTTGACTCCTTTATTCTTATAATCCTTAATAAAAATATTAGATAATATCGTCTCTTTTCAACAATATATATAAATTCGGTCATAATTAGAGCAGCTCACACGTGGGAGATATGAATATAATATCCTGTATATAGTCTGATAAATTTCTTTAATTAAAATAAAATATACAATCGTAAATAATGAACATAAAATATACTAGTCGTAAATATTAAAACAATTATATCAATTCATGGCCATTATTTCATGAAGTAATTTCGAATATTAGCAAGTTATTGTAAAATTATTGTCTGGTTAATGGGATTGGATAAGCGGTGAAATAAGAGTTTGTCTTATTAGCAGTACCGGCAAATGCATTGTAGAAACCTAAGAAAGCTGTTATGACACCAATAATACCACCAGCTTTTTGACAGTTTGCACTGCCAGTAAATTCACCAGCTGCTAACATAATAAATGTTAGAGTTAAGCATGAAAATAAGGCACAGAAGAAAACAGTAGACTTTAACGTACAAAGAGTCAACATAAACGTGAACAACGCCCAAGCAAGAAGGAAAAATCCAATAGCATTACCTAACTCCTTCTCGTCAGTATAAGCAGATGCAATTCCAAAACTTTCAACGTTAATAGCAGCGTAACTTAACCAGAAACAACCATATGATGTCAACGCACAACCACCAAAGGTATTAGAACTAATAAGTTCAAATACACCAGCAAGAAGTTGAACTCCACCACCGTAAAAGCAAGCTAAACCTACAACAACGTTAGGAACATGAACACCCATAGCACCTGCATTATACATGGATAAAACAAATGTAGTTAAAGAAAAGGCAGCTAATCCCATTGGTGCTGGGTTGGCTATTTCATGAGAAGGATAAGGTGCAAGACCAGGATTTAAAGTACCACCAAAAGCCGACATCAATTCATGTTTATAGAACTTTTGCTTACCGATGATGACAAATTCACCATTGTCACCAGAATGCTGTATATTGGAAACGGTAATATTGGAATCAGCCGAGTGAATCCCCTTTGATTCATTAGATGGTATAGATGAAGTCATTTTTTTTCGTACACGATATTTCTTAATTGATGTTAAAAACTGTCTTTTATATAATCTTAATCTTTCGCTATATCGATGGCCCTCTTAAATCTCCCTTATGTGAGCAATATTTTTAAATATATCAGATATTATTTAAATTTAATAATAAAATTTCCCCAGATTTGACCGAAACATTATTTGTAGTTTCTTTTATACTCAGAATTTATCTGGTCATTTTTTGAGCTCGGTCTCGGACCAGGCGCCAATTTTGGAGGGCCCCCACACTTCACAAAAACACCACTTCCCTCATCATGCAAGATTCTCAATTGTTTAGTACACCCAGTGTGTTCTCATTGGTCAATTTTGGTGGAACTATGCACTTTTAAATTTTTCTTACACTGTATCATGTACGATTCTCCTATATTTCCGTACATTATTTCAAATTACGAATGCAACGGTAGCATAAACTAAATGATTATACAAAGAATCTCTGAAAGGTGAAACAATTATCACTCCTAGATAAATGGAGTCAATTACTCTTGTATGAACAGTTGTTTTGTTCACCATTACTTCAATAAATAATTTGAGAGAAGGAAGCCAACATCGTCAATAATGATCATTATATACAGTACACGGAAACCTCCGTTCACAAATAGTAGAGATCTAGGGTTAACTTAGCGCCAGGTATCAAAAAATCTCTCGCAAATATTCATGTACCTTGGTTGTTTGCTCTCTCTCGTCTAGCTACAAGATTTGCGAGTTAATTAATTCGAAAAATTACTTATTTAGGCTTCTCAGGCAGCAAACTATTTCCGCGTTAAAAGAGGGGGGGACAAGACCGGAAAAGTGAAAAAAACTTCCACTTATGCGAGAGTAATAGTTTGTACATTAATGCCAAGGGAATAACTAAATTAACCCCAATTTACAATTCATGATTCGTATAAAGAATTGACTTTATACTAAACTTATCATCATTCTTTCTTAGGAGCAAATGATGTTGATTGAACATAATCTTTCATGTAGGGTTCGGGTAAATTGCTAAATTTTTAATTTGCCTAAGAGAAATAGTAGGAAACTAGTATTAATGGACTTAAATATTTGTAATTACGAAATATGTTAGATCTTCTTTTGTTGAATTCTATGAAAAGCAAATTATATATATATATATATTGTGAAATCAGAGATATAATTGCTTATAGCATACTTACTAGAATTTAATCTAATGAGATGAGGTTAAATCGAGATGAGGTTAAATCAGAATGTCGTGGTTGGTGAGTCTATGTACATATTTTGTCTTTAAGCTCAGCTTTTTTTTTTTTTTGAATGCTATGATCTCAAGGGCCTTGTAGGGAAACTTATTCAGTAGACAAATCTTGAAATATTGTTTTCTAACGACGAATCAAACATGTAAGAGTAGGGAGCAGATAAATTTCATATTTTTAAGAGTCTGAATCGACTAACAATAGGAATTCTATATTTTATATTTCTATTCTACTAAATTCTTAGTTAGAGTTTAAGGATTGAGTGATTGGGGCAACCTCAACTAAAATACAATCGATTCATTTAAAGTTTTTCAGAGGCTGCCAAACCTTAAGAAATTTTTAGCTTAATAAATTGTCTAGATATTACTTAAGATGGTGGGATGTTAGTTTACCATACTGCTACGAACTATGAAATAATACCCATGAAGCAATCTATCTGATTATTTACTGAATTGGGTGCATATATGGTTAGAAATAATAATAAAAATTGATAATCATTTGGATGTACTCATTTTTTACGTATATCTAAGTCAGTTAAATAGTTTGTTTATAAGATTTGCCAGAATATCATAAGAATCCGATATACCTGTAAAAGTTTCAAATCTTTAATACATGAAATTGGCTAAATTAAAGGTCTATAGACTTAAAATAACTCAATATCCATGGAGAGTCTACAAATTTTAATGAGTAGAAAGAGGAAGATTACCAATTATTAAGATTCTCATTTGTGGAATTGAATATTTAGGTATTGTTCATTCTTATTCTTTAGGATTGGTAAAATACTGGATAAGGAATAATTCCATCATAATCAATGGATATAATTAAAGTGAAAGATTTAAGCTAGCTGTTCATTAAAATACTAAATATATATCCCTATTTCCATCCCACATACCATCTCTTTAAATATTCATTCGTTCCACTGATAGAAAACTTTGACCTATTAGGGATCTGGAATTTAGTATAATAAATTGAATTAAATTACACACACAATTGTATTGTGATTTATTGTGATTTATTTAATTGAAGTTAATAGTGCTATTTATCTATGAAATGTAGCACTATTAACTTCGAAATCAGGTATAAATTGTATCCATTTTTCAACTTGAAGCGGACTTGAGGAGCTGAGTCGCAACTAAACTATTCCATTTGTAGTTCATCTTCATAGTGCCTTATGAGTCATTTATTCTTCATGGCTCCAAAAATACCCTTACACTTGGTGAGGGGTTCTTTTATTTTGCATCAATGTAGTTAAAATCTTGGGGTTTTTGTGTAATAATAAATTAGAATGAAAATCTTCCAGATACAATTAAAGATGCTAGTTATACCCTATTCTATGACTGCATCCTTATATATAGAGAAAATAGGCTATATTATCAGTACAATGGAACAGAATCTATTGACTATAAAAGTTATATGCAGAGATAAAAATATACAGGAGCTAACGTTAATATGTGGTGCAACTAAAATGTATTTAGAATTGATAAAGTAGTTATGAGTCATATGCTATCAGTAGATCTATCCTAAGCATAATATATAATAGTTGTTTATCATGAGAACAAATAATAGTTGTTTATCACGACAACAAAATGCAAACGTATAAACTTTTATCCCAGATCTTGACTTTACTTACCTTACTAGTTTATACGACATCAGGTCTTCCACTCAAAGACAGCGGTCTAGTAGAGTTGATTGAATGTTTAGGTGATGAAGTCAATAACTATGAATACTCTATTAATGATGATAAAGGAGTGCGCGTTTTTCCCAAATATCATTCAGGATTGTATATATTTGATGAAGACAAAGTATTACTAGACTGTTTCAAGAATATAACAGGTGGCTATGATATAGTACTTTCGGCGCGTGATTCAGAGTATGATATCAGCACTGACAGTAATATGACCGATTACGAAGGACCAATAGGCAGCGCTCTAATACCAATTGATCTGGACGCCGAGGATAATCCGTTCACAAGGTTAATCACAAACAACACTGACGTTGAGATGATAGACGGGAACAATGTAAAGAGGTTATCTCAAGTAGGAGAAGTATGGAGAAAGGGGAATGCGATGGCGATAACGTAGTGTAAGAGTTAGATACTCTTAATAAATTATCGCTTATATTACTACTTATTCAGTTATCTAATATAAACTTCCATCATATCAGGTTCATCTCCCAGATATGATTCCTTAAATATTATTTCTAGATAGCAATACTCCTTAAAGCAACCTTTCATTCTGCATTAATGTCATGTGCTTAATACGACCTCAATCTCTAACAAAAATGTAAGAATATGAAGCTGGAATATGCTTCATATAAACCACAAAATTACGAAATAATTATATTTAACCAATAAGATTCAAAGATCAGTTGATATCATTAATATATGAACTGCTATTGGTTCTAGATATTGTGGTGCTGTTCCACCTATATAAAGACCTTCTATTTCCCTTAACTTGTAGCTCAATCTACGAGCGAGTTAGATCTAATAAATGTATCGCTAGCCTTAACAAGATTACCTTATTAGGCCAGACTTCCTTACAAAAAAAAATAAGAATGGTTTCGTGGTCTAGTTGGTTATGGCATCTGCTTAACACGCAGAACGTCCCCAGTTCGATCCTGGGCGAAATCATTTTTTTCTCACAATGAGAATTTATATATTTTTTTTATATATGCGAATATTATAAAAAAGTTAAGAATATTTCCTAAATAAACATTTTGTACTCATGTTAATTTAATAGTAACAATTTTAAATAAATTTCCGCCATATTATAGTAAAATATGGGTCAAAAGTATTGAAGAGTCTTGTAGTTAGCTGTTATAATAAGTGTATTTTTTTAAAAAGCATACTGTTCAATTTACAATTTACAGAATACTGTCACTTTCAGAGAGTAATTTGAGCATACGAAACTATTCATATTTTACTTGTAAAAATTCTTTCCATGTATTACATGAGATAAAATAACCCTAAATTCTCTAATACAGTTGGACAGCACTACTGGATACATAATTCAGATATGACATATCTTATAGACAATGTCAAGTAGTAGATAATATTACTTGGGTACTTATAGTGATATCTGGTCATTTCACAACCCACTGGTGGTAAGATAACGTATTAACATAAATAAATCGAATACCTGGGGTTACTACAAGAATTATTAAAGACGTTATGCAGTGAATATTTATGATATCTTACCAGAATCATGTAGTAACAATATATACTAATTGATGCAAAATAAGTGAAGTAAGTACAACGCTTTATTTTGAAGGTGCTCCAGTAAAAACCTGATATCCGGTCAAAGTACGTCATTCCACAACCAAGAGCACGTCATATAGGTGTAACTGAGCTAGTAATGAACAACCTACTAGTTAAAAATAACATGAGACGTTTGAAACCTACACATCCATCATCTAGCAGGACTTCCTAATGAGCCTGCTGAATCTAGGAACAGGTTATCACACGAATCTAACAAAGCAAAAAATTTTCCAGTATAAGTAGAATCCATTTTGTAAATACCTAGTTTAATTTAATTGAGCAAAACACAGTAATAAGAATAACCTATAGTGCTCTATTATCAAATCTTTTGTACGCATAACTTAACAATTCTGACTTCATATTATCACAACGGTAAGCGCCGTGGCGCAGTGGAAGCGCGCAGGGCTCATAACCCTGATGTCCCCGGATCGAAACCGGGCGGCGCTACTTTTTTTAAAGTTTTTGTTAACATTTAAAAACAATTTGGAGAGTAATCACTTATTTTTATTTTAAAACGTATATCTGTTGAGATATATAAACTATACACTGCCTATTTGGTCATATTCTCTATTTAACACTTTAAACCTTTTTTTACTTATTCTTGATTTTGTGCCACGAACCATTCTTTTAAATATTTGTGATATTTTTATGAACCATGTCTTTTCACCAATTAACATCAATATAAGGTTCATTAAACTTGCAAAAACAATATAACAGTAAAACTTAGGAGATAAGTTTGTGAGTTGCATCAAGTTGCCCAACTTTGAACCACTGCTTATTTTAAACTGAGTTAAAGATAGTAATACAGCAACACACACATTAATCAAAAATGGAGTATTGTTTGAGACTGGCTCTCTATATGGCGGTCCAGCAGTTAGTACTATTGCGATAAGAATATATTGAAAATTCGAGAAAAGGAATAATACTGTATTATCTGAAGATTTTACATCATCATCCCCAGCAGGAATTGGTTTAATATACCATTTTTCTCTCTGTACTAATTCCCACAACAATATCTGGAATACTAGCAAAACAAATATATGGCAAACGAGTGGAATTAATATCTTTGGTGATACTAAATTTGCTGTTGGCCTTTTGGTCACAATTGCTCTAGCTGGTTTAGACCATGACATAAAAATTGCCAAAGGAAGGATCAAAAATAAATCAATATATAAAAATTGAAAATCACCCAAATTTGTACCTCTCTTATACAATATGGAAACAGTGATAAACTGAATCGCTGAGTACAAAGACATGTATCTGAAGCAAGAGAAACTAGTAACCAAACTAGACCTACCTTCTCTTATAACATCTAAAACACATGATATCTCAAAAATTCCTGACGTGAATGGAGCTGCAACCGAAGCTTCAGCCTCAGATAAAGATATTCCCACATCAGCAGCTTTTAAAGCACCACAATCATTAGCTCCATCTCCACAAAATCCAACTGTGTAGTCAAGTTTTTGCAACTGCCTAACAAGTTCATTTTTCTCATCTGGTGACATTCTTGCGAATATATCACACTTCATTAAAACAGATTCAATGATATCGTGATTTTTTACTTCCGTTAGCAAATAGCGGAAAACATCACCAGTGATCGCCAATTTATACTTTCCCACCTGTCTTATGTCTTGTGGAGTTAAAGAAATAGAATCTAGTTTCATTTCTGGAGAATTAAAGTCTTCCCATACTAAATTAGTCTCATTAGCGCCCTCGTCGAACGTAGGTACATATATATTAGTAATATCTCTCTCAATTAACTCACATTCTCTTGCAACACTAATAGCTGTCAAAACATTATCCCCCGTACACATAACTGTTCTGATATTTGCGTTATTTAATTGATTTAATGTAGGCTTTGAGGACTCTTTTAATTTATTTTCGAACACGATAAAGCCACTAAAAATCAAGTCTCTCTCAACAAATTCTCTAGAATCATTCTTTCCATCATATGATTTATAAGCAGTTGCAATGACCCTATAACCATTACGAGTATACTCATACAACAAATCATCGAAATTTGCTGGTAGGGATTCTTTTATACAAATTTCATACATTATTTCAGGCGCACCTTTAGTGAAGACTAAATACGAGCCAACATCATCCTTCACTATTACTGACATTCTTCTCAAAGTAGACATAAATTCATATTCTCGACGAATTTCGTATTTATAAAGAGCATCTCTACTTTCCACAGTAATATTTTGATCTTCATATAGATTAAATCCAGTGAAATCAAACATTTTAAGGTCCAAAGGATCACCCAAGACTTCTGAATCAATTAATCTTAAGGAATGACAACATGACATACAACCCAACAAATACTTATCAGTATTAAATGAATGTTCGTTAATTTCCTGAGAAAGATCTAATTTTTCGGCACTTGCATATCTATCTTTAAATATGATCTCCTTTCTTCCAGCAGCATTTTGAGCAGAATGAATACCTAAGACATCTAAACCATCCTCAGTCAAGGTTCCAGTCTTATCAAAACAGAATGCATCAATTTTTCCTCCAATATTAACTCTGGTTGGTGCAATACAATATATCTTGAGAGCCTTTAACCTATTTATTGCGAATGAAGTTCCGATAGTTAAGGTCGCAGGCAAAGCAGGAGGAACAACAATAGTAATAATATCAAGGGCCCTTAGAATCATAACCTTCTTAGAAATACCCATCTTAACAAAATTATACGTTGAGAAAATAAATCCAATTACTGCTATCATCGACATAAACGCAATATACTTGAACGAATCCTGATAAAATTTAAAACCTGTAGGTTTAGGAAATAGCATTGATCTTATAAGAGACCCCTTAGTAGTATTAAATCCTACTTTAAGAACCATAGCAGTAACCACCTCATCATTTGAAGATTTCATTTTAAGTAGTTTAGTCCCATTGTATAGCATCGACTTCGCTAAAATTGGAGCTGTGAAGTTTTCAGTAAGGAAAGAAACAGTTTCGGATGTAGCAGGGGACTTTGATACAGGAACACTTTCTCCTGTTAACATAGATTCGTTCACGATTGCTTCTCCATTCAATAAGAGTGCATCACAAGGTATAATGGATAATGAAGAATCAACTTCAAAAACATCACCAGGAACCAAATCAGTAGAAATAATCTGCTTCCAAAATCCATTTCTCCAAACTCTCACGTCACAGGAAAACTTCGAAATTTGTTGAAGTCTCTTCAAAGTTGACTTGGTTTCAATTAATGTGTTAAAAATTGAAAATATAGAAATCAAGAAAATGCAGCTCGCGTAGTAATAATAATCATCAGCCAACCATAAGAAAATTGAAAACACTTGAAAAACATAGAAAGGATGTAAAACTTCATCAATAAGAAGTGTGAATACAGATTTTTCCTCTATTTCAATAGAATTTTTGTTAAAAATTTCAGACCTTTGCTCGTGTAATAATTGAGAAACTCCTTCCCTAGTATTTCTAACATTCATCCAACGAGGATCACACCAATTAGAGTTAGTTTTGAAAATATCTTCCAAAGGATTATAAAAAAATTTAATATAACGATAAGTAAAAGAGTGGAGAACATCAATGATAGGATCCTTCTCACTCATTTCTTCTACCCCGTCTTGGTGAACCCTTAAAAAGCTCGATAATCTTTCATTGAATTTAAGTTTCCTTATTGGAACTATTACGAGCTCACCAAATTCATTCTCAATGACACACCAATCAGCTTTCCCTAGAGCAGTCTTGTTACCCATCAAATTAACGCGATATTTTGGCAACCATCTAAGTATCAAATATCCCAAACCAAAAGTTGAAATGCATATAAAGTAATATACTAGCATTTTTGCAATGCTAGTAGAATACCCAGCAATACCAATAACCAAATCCTCTTCAGCTAAATAATATCTTTGATATTTAGTTGTGGAAGATGAGTATGCTGATTCAATCTCAGGTAATGTGATGCTACCCTGCGAGTCACTTTTCTGGGAACTTTCAGATTGCCTTCTATTTCTACGGGCAAACTGAGATGAAGTAGATCCATAATCTGAAGATTCTAAATGAGCTGAAAAATTTCTAGACGACTCATTGTCTTGTATAGCAAATTCATCAGCGGCTTCTTCGTATTTTCCTACATTATAATCCCAATCTGTATTGTAGTCAACAGCATCTGAATGTTCACCAATGGTAGAACCACCTGGTGCAGCTTCAATTTCGTCAGGAGAAAAGAATCTGAAGTTAACTTGAGTATCATATGACGTTGAAGAGAGATTAGACTTCACAGAATTCAAGTCAATGTTATTTTCGTCCACTGATAGAAGTGGTGAGATTTCTGCAGACGCTTTAGACTCTAGTCTACCCCTCCCAAAATGATGGGGATAATGCAAAGAAGAAATGGAAGATGGAATAATCTCTGATGCAGCACCAGAATAAACCTCATAATTATTCTCTTCAAGTAAATAACTACCAGCAGATTCTATAGATGTCACAGAACCCTGACGTGAGCGAGTACGCCTACGATCCAACGAAGAACGTCTCCTTTCTCTTGGAGCATAATGTTGTCCACTAGGTAGCATATTTTCTAATTAGCTACATATATTATTACTCTGAAACATAAAGCGATTAATTCCATTGAGATAAATCACGTGACTGAAGGGTTTTGTTAAAATTGAATATAACAGTTGAAATATAATAAATTCGTAATAATTAAAGATGGCGGTCAAATTAAAGCTTAAAGTACCATCGTCAGAATCCAAAACGAAGGAATCTAACGATGATGAAAGGTCCGTTACCAGTACTCCAAAAATTAAGATTAAACCCCCTTCTTCAAGTGGGCAGTCAAAAGAATCTCTCGTTTTATCCATTGGCAAGAAAAAAGTTAAAGTAGGCAAGGAGAAAGCTAACAAAATAAAGCTTAGTTTAAAAAATAAGGTTCCTTCGGATTCGATGGATTTAGGTACTCAACCAATGAAAATAGTTCCTAAAGTTAGGGTCAAGCCTACTAGAATACCAGGAGAAGGTTATGATTCAGAAGCACCTAATTTGGAAGATGATCCCTTATTAGAACAGGGTATTGTCATTAGGTTTTTAAATGATTCAAAATTGGATTTTGTTCAAAATGCCGTAGATTCTGGCGATTTATCAGGAATAAATATTAAATGGGTTGCAAAGGATAAAGCTGTGGTAAACATAAAAGGCACGTTTTACTCTGCTAGATTAGTCGATTTACCAACGATTACTGAACTATACAAGACAGTTGATAAAAAGAATATATTTAAAACTCTTGATGTTTGGCAAATGTTATTAATTTTGAAGGAAGTAATACCGAATGAGCTCAGTATAGACAAAGATTTTGAATTAGATTCTGACAACTTATACACCCACCCTTTATATAATATGACTCCCAAGAATGAGCTAAAACCAAGCAAATTAGTTTACAGAGATGGTTTAACTAGTCCTTATGAAAATGTATTCAGAAGATTTAGACCAAGGAAAGTCAATCATCGCGTACTGAATGATATTGATTCAAGAGTTAACGAATTAATAAAATTAGATAATGAAGCTGAGGAAACACATTTCGAAATTGTCGATTTGAACAAAGATAGTAGTAGCAAGTTTACATCATTAAGCGCTACTCCTTCAACTGCAAACTCGCCTCAAGTTTTTAATACAGCATTTGATCGTGACGAGGAAAGCATGATTGTTAACGACGATGTCATTGAGAGTGATTTGGAAGAGGAATTGGCAAAGGCTTTGGCCAATGACGGGGAAATTGAAATAGAAGAAGGTGGTGTTGACCTTGAAGATCAAAATACCGCCATAGAAGAAGACATAGAAGTAGCTGCCGAAGAAGAGGAGGACGAAGAAGAAGAAGAAGAAGACGAAGAAGAAGAAGAAGACGATGATGATGACGAAGAAGAAGAAAATAAGGCGGATAAGCAGCATGCTAAAATGTTAGAAGAAGAAATTGCCGATTTAGAAAAGGTCGTTGAGGTTCATAGAAGAGGTTTAGCCTCTGCAACTCATAAAATGATGAAAATGAAGTTCCAAACAAGCTACAATACATTAAAGAATTCGTTGGATGCAAAAAAGAGAGAGCTTAGCAAGATGATTAATGAGCAGAGTGACAAGATAAATCCCAACTTCTATCCTCAACCATCAGCTCAGAGACAAGAGGCTGAAGAAGAAGAAGAGGAAGAAGAAGAAGAAGACGACGACGACGAGGAGGAGGAGGAAGCAGATCACAATAACAATGAAGAACTTCAAGGTCATGAAGGGCAAGACGACGACATTGATGACTTATTTTAATGATAACGACAGGTTGACTTTATTTTTGTGTAATATAATATAAATTAAGTAACACAAAAGCAAAAAATTTTACTCTGACATCGCGGAGGCCCCGATGCTTCTCTAATATGTAAAAGTTGAAAATATGTAGACTATAGATATATAGCTAAGTCCCTACATTTGAATCTTCTTTTCCTTGTCATTTAAACATTATCTTACCATAGTTGCCAAATAAGGCCCGTTCTTATCCATATTGAATAACCATGTCTACGAATTCGATTAAATTATTAGCTAGTGATGTCCACAGGGGATTAGCTGAATTAGTAGCAAAAAGATTGGGAATGAAGTTGACTCCATGTGAATTTAAGAGAGATTCTACTGGTGAAGTTTTATTTTCTATTGGTGAATCTGTCAGAGATGAAGATATTTTCATTATTTGTCAAATTGGTTCGGGCGTGGTGAATGATCGTGTTCTAGAATTATTAATAATGATCAATGCCTGTAAAACTGCTAGTGCTAGAAGAATCAGTGTAATCTTACCAAACTTCCCTTATGCTAGACAGGATAGAAAAGATAAATCCAGAGCTCCGATCACAGCTAAATTGATGGCTGATATGTTAACTACTGCTGGTTGTGATCATGTGATAACGATGGATTTACATGCTTCTCAAATTCAAGGTTTTTTTGACGTCCCAGTAGACAACTTGTATGCTGAACCAAGTGTTGTTAGATATATCAAGGAATCTATAAATTACAAAGATGCTATCATAATTTCGCCTGATGCAGGTGGAGCTAAAAGAGCTGCTGGTTTAGCTGACAGATTAGATTTAAATTTCGCTTTAATTCACAAGGAAAGAGCTAGAGCTAATGAAGTTTCTAGAATGGTTTTGGTTGGTGATGTCACTGATAAGATCTGTGTAATTGTTGACGATATGGCTGATACATGCGGTACCTTAGCAAAGGCTGCTGAAGTTTTATTGGATAACAATGCTAAGCAAGTCATTGCTATTGTTACTCATGGTATTTTATCTGGAAATGCTATTAAGAACATTAATAATTCTAAATTAACCAAGGTCGTATGTACTAACACCGTTCCTTTTGAAGAAAAATTGAAACTCTGTCCAAAATTAGATACCATTGATATTTCTGCTGTTCTTGCTGAAGCCATCAGAAGATTACATAATGGGGAAAGTATTTCCTACTTATTTAAAAATGCTCCATTATAGACATAACTATTTATCTTGTTTTATTATTTAATGATTACATAATCAAATATTTTCTCGATTTTATCAATGTAAGGAACCTTCTCCGCTTATTATGATATATTCCTTTGTAATATCGACGTAATGACTCAAATCAAGTATGTAGCTGATGATATTTGGAGGTATAATGGAAAATATTACTAACGTTATTAGGAAGTTCAAGGCTTGTCTTTTTGGTAAGTAAATGTAAAGATCACAGAGGATCAGAGAGGATCACTGAAGATCAGAGAGGATAATAATGATTCAAAAGATAAGAATATTAACCTTTTAGACATGGATGGAACTCTTTTGAATACTGAAGATATATATACCGAGGCATTCAATGAGTTGTTAGCCAGATATGGAAAGGGTCCCCTCACATGGGATGTTAAGATCCAGTTGCAAGGAAGACCTGGACCAGAAGCAAATAAGATCATGATTGATACATATGGACTCCCTATTACCGTTGATGAGTTTCTTAAAGAAGCCATCGAGATTCAGCAGACGAAATGGGGCAAGGCTAGATTCTTACCGGGTGCATTAGAGTTGTTGAATTATTTAGCAGAGAATAATATCCCAATGGCTTTAGGAACAAGTTCTAATGCCTTAAACTATGAGAGAAAAGCTAAACATTTGGCACACGGATTTGATCATTTTAAACACCATATTGTTACTGGTGATGATTCGAGAATTCCTAAGGGTAGAGGAAAACCGCATCCTGATATTTGGCAAGTTTGTTTAGAAAGTATTAATAAAGAAAGAAGAGAAAATAATTTGGAAGAGATATTAATGGAAGAATCCTTAGTTTTCGAGGATGGAATTCCTGGAGTCAAGTCTGGAATAGTAGCCAATGCTTATGTTGTATGGATTCCACATCCTGAAGCTCTAAAGGTTTTAAACGGTAAAGAAGAAGAAATCATCGGGAAAAACGGAGAAATCCTTAAGTCATTAGAAGACTTTTCATTAGAAAAGTTTGGATTTTAGACCTAGTTTATATATCTTCTACAGTAGGTAAGTAGTGAATGAATTTGATAAGAAGCAATCACGTGATTAGATGTCGCATTATTCAATTGGTACTAATATATTGCATAACTCACCCAAATAGTATCGCATGAGAAAGTAGATCAGATAATGATAGGTACTGATTCTTATATCATATTAATTGAATTAAGTAATAATATAAAGTACAAGAAGATTGACTATAGATTTTCCCCGATTACCGTATTAAACATTGATAGTCCCACAAAATTTCAAGAGAGATTCAAGATGCTTAAAAGAAGCGTAGAACCTTTGAAGGCTCAACATTTAGGAGAAGGAGTAATTAAGCTATACAGAGAATTTGAAGATGATAGAGATGAGTGTTCTGAGGATTCAAAGATTCTGGAATCACCAGATAGTCTAGTAAATTCTTCGGATAATACTATGGTATCGATAATTGCCATACCGTCATATTTCACTGCTACTGATATTCTAGGGTTTATAGGAGAAACATATATGAAATCAATAACACATATAAGAATCTTAAAGAATGAAAAACCCAACAGATTCCTTGTGTTGATCAAATTTAGTGATATATTGAAGGCATCAGAATTTCAGTATCAATACAACGGCAAGCCCTTCAATTCAATGGAACCAGAATTATGCCATGCAATATTTATTAAAAATGTAATTTTCAAGAGGAAAGAAGGGGACTTAGTGACTAATGAAGAAGAGAGTGCACGAAAAGCCTTAATTCCATTTCTTTTGGAGGATCCGTTTACTACAAGACAAAATAGTCCAGATATCAATCTGGATGTAGTAAGTATATCAGAGAATGAAAAATTACTTGAATTGCCCACCTGTCCGGTTTGTCTTGAGCGTATGGATGCGACTATCACTGGCCTTTTAACAATACCTTGCCAACATACGTTTCATTGTCTGTGTCTTTCTAAATGGAGAGACGATTCATGTCCTATATGCCGATATTCAAATAGTATTGCTAATAGGAATATACGGAGATCTACAAGAAGACTTCTGCATGTTGCAATCAGAAGGAACCTGTCTCTGCAGCAACATTCGACTTCGACTACCTTACAACCCCTAGATGCCAATGGAACGGAACATACTGAAACTTGTATGGATTGTGACACAGATTCAAATTTATGGATTTGCCTTATATGTGGAAATTTAGGATGTGATAGATATGCTCCCGAACAGCATTCATTGAAGCATTTTATAAATACAGGTCATTGCTTTGCAATGGAATTAAATACATCTAGGGTGTGGGATTATGCCGGTGATAATTATGTTCACAGATTAGTGACGAATGAATCCGATGGGAAAATAGTGGAGTTACCTGCAAAAGAGAAAGATTCGTCATCTGGCATACTAAATCAAGATAAGTCCAATTCGGATAAAGTTGACCAAGTAGGTTTAGAGTATTCTCAATTACTTATCAGCCAATTAGCCAGCCAAAGAGAATATTACGAAAACTTAATAGACAGTAAAGAGGCGGGGAAAGCAAGGCGGAAATCATCAGTTACGATGCCATCTAGTAAAGTTACCGATCTTGAGAACCTGGTGCAAGAATTGAAAGAAGACTTATCGGAACTAACGATAAATACGATTCCAGCCCTAAAAAAGAAACTTGCCCTAAAAGACGACAAGATTAATTCTCTCACCAAAGAATTGAATTCAGCAAATTCCTTAAATGATGCATTACTGAATAAGGTTGATTATCTAATCTCACAAGAAGAAAAATTGAAGTCTGAGATCAAAGAAATCGGTCTTCAAAATATTAATTTAAGAGAGCAAGTTTCAGATTTGATGTTCTTTTTGGATAACCAGGAGAAGTTTAAAGATCAACCCGATGAAGTAAAAGAGGGGACTATCCATATTGAATCGGGCCCATCGAAAAAGACTCGCTCTAAGAAAAAGAAGAAGAACTAGAACATGCGTTTTCTTTAGATTGCGAAATATGTCGAGCATATGTAAGATACTGCACAATCCTCTGGCAATTATTTCCTTTCATAACTTTAATATAATTCATATAATTATTAGGTGGAATAGAGAAGGAATAGCATATATGTAATTTATAGGGTTTATTTGTTAATATTTATATCTCGTGAAGCGTCTATTTAACGGTAATATTCATTGTGTTAATATCAAATATGGAGATGAGTCAAGAAAGAAGACCTACAAATCAGCTAAGATTACCATCAGTTACCGAACTTATTAAGACTTTTAAAATAGATGACAACCTGTACTATGATACGTTTAGAAAGGCACCGTCTAACAATAAAACACTGATCACTGGTGTATCGATGGGTGATAGTCCTAGAAATTTCGCAACCCCAGATATTGCGAAGAGTTCACCACCTAGGGAGTTTTCTAATTATTATTATTCAAGAAGATATTCCTCCAGTGATGTTTATCCTGCTAACTATGGCTATCAAAATCTTAATCCAGCTCAATCTCATGAATTAAATCCATCCTCACAATCGTCCCCAGTCTTCGATACACAGTCTTCTATGCTTACAGATGAAAAATTAAAGATAAATCTAAAAACCTCTTTAGATTATCTTCTAAATATTAGCTGTTCTACTAATGAGATTGAAAACAACTTGCGGGATATAATTATTCAATTATCAGCAAAGAGTCCACTTAATGGGAATAAAGATATGTTCCACCAAAATTCCCCAACAGAGAAGCATAACGGAAAAGAGATTTTAAATAAATCAGAGACTAATATAAATCTGCTTCTAAAGAATTATAACCATGCTATAAAGACGGTCAACCAAATCAAATTTTTAATAAAAAGTATGAAAATGCAGCTACCGAATGATCCACCAATGGCGAAAAAGAAAAGAAAACCCATAGCAAGAAGGAAGAGTATCCATTCCATCAGTAGACCAAAACAACACAGCAGTCCCAAGAGTTCCAAGGGCCACTTGAAAGTGAAATTTAATAAACTCAATTTTGTCAACTCGGTGGATCCCAATAATCCTTCTATGCCATCAAGCCTCAGAGGTGGTCTAAATGAAGGATTATGTATTAGGAATGAAACTTCTTGCGAACAGTGTGGGTCTAAAACTACACCTGAATGGAGAAGAGGTCCTAATGGAAGTCGAACATTATGTAATGCATGTGGATTGTACTATTCTAAGCTTATAAAAAAATTTGACTGTAAAGAAGCTGACCGAATTATGCAGGAGAAGAAAGACAAAGGACTAGTTGGTGATAGAAGACTCTTATAAGTAGCAAATCAGTTCTAAATGTGTAGCACTAAATATAAATTTTGCAAGCTAGATTTGGCACGTGATCCCAAATGCGGCTCGCATCAAAAAATTTCCCACGATGAGTATGAAAAAAACTTAATCTGTATTAAATTTTTACTATCTGGTGAATCAATTTGTACATAGCTTTCTAATTGGATAATGGGTGATACTTCAGACTTGAAGTCTGTCATCAATAGTAGTGAGGTTTCCTTTCCTAGAGGAGGTGCTACTGCGTTGACTCCTTTGGAAGTTAAAGAAATCTCTAATGAAGCTACAAAAGATGTTTTGTTTGAAACATCAAATGCTACCAAAAGAACAAGTAACTTCAAATCTGAACAACCAAATAAAAAGTCAAAGAAAAAGGTCCAGAAAAAGACTAAAAAATCTTCTAATGATATCGAAGAGGACTCAAACACTGTACAGATTGAAAATTTCAATTTCAAGAATCTCATTCCTGGAACTTCTATATTAGGACAAATCACCAAAATTGGTAAATTGGATATTACTTTGGCATTAGGGGATAACTTGTCAGGATTTATACCCATTACTTCTATCAGTGAGGAAATCACTTCGCAAATTGAGCGTTTTGAAGCTTCAGAGGATGAACTGGATGAAGAAATTAGTGAAGATGAGGAAACTGTTGGAATGAAGCCAGATAACTCTCCTAAATTCCCAGAGTTAAAATCTTCATTTAGAATAGGCCAATGGTTAAAGGCTAGAGTAGTAAAATCTAATGATGATAAGAAAAAGAGAATCCAATTGACAGCCGAACCTGAACTTGTTAATGAATCTTTAGAAGATGAAGACTTAATTACAGGAAACTTAATTCAATGTTCAGTTAAATCTATTGAAGACCATGGTGTGATCGTCAATACTGGAAAACCAGAATTCTCCGGTTTCATCTCTAATAAGGAAATAAAAAACGCTAACTTCAACGTTGAAGACATAGTTACTGGATCTCTTATTTTATGTTCTATTATAAATGAGCCAAAAAATAGAACAATCACTTTAAGACCAGTCGAATCCTCATCTACCAGTAGTAAGAATGCTATAACTTCGATATCCTCTATCGATGCTGTGCAACCTGGTATTTTAGTCAATTTCACAGTAACAGATGTAACTAAGAATGGTGTGATTGGAAGAGTTTTTGGATTATTAGATGCTACCATAAATTTAGCCCATTTGCGTAAATTTGACTTCCAAAAGTTAAAACACAGCTATGCTATAGGAAATACTGTTAAAGCTAGAATAATTGCTGTATTACTTAAGGGAGGTACAAAGAAATTAATTGTATCTCAGTTACCTGATATAATATCATTCTCATCTAAGTTAAATACTGAAGCTATTGAAGCTTTCCCTATTGGATATACATTTGATAACGCTAAAATCGAAGGAACTGATCCAAACTACTTGTTTGTATCATTTGGTCATTCTGATATAATGGGTCAAGTTCATAACTCAAGAATTAATTTGGAAAAGTCTCTTGATATTGATTATACTGTGGGAACTTCTCATAAAGCTAGAGTTATCGGTTTCAATCAAATTGACAATTTATTAGTGTTATCTATGGAACCAAACGTTATTAAATCGAAATACTTAAGCGTCCATGATATGCCAGCTGGTGAACTTGTTGATGGTGTTGAAATTGTCAAAGTCTTGCCGGAATCAGCTGGAATAATTGTCAAAGTGCTAAACTTCGATGCTTTTGTTCCAAGTAATCACATGTCTGATATAAAATTAGTATATCCAGAAAGAAAATTCAAGGCTGGTAATAAGGTCAAGGGTAGAGTATTGAAAACAGAAGGTAAGAAGCTTCTTATCACTTTAAAGAAGTCATTAGTTAATATGGAAGACTCTGAAGTCTTAAACTCTTTTGAAAAAGCCACTTTAGGATTTAAAACTTCAGCTACTGTTGAGAAATTTGTCCATAATGGTGTAGTTGTCTCTTTCTTCGGTAATATGAAAGCTTACTTGCCAAAAAATGAAATTTCTGAAACTTTCGTGGAAAATGCAAAGGATTACTTAAAGATTGGACAAACTGTTAATGCAAAGATCTTAGGTATTGATGAGAAAGAAAAAAGATTAGTTGTTAGTTTAAGACAATCTCTTGACTTATCTGATAGTCAAAGGAATACCTTATCTGACTTACAACCTGCTAAGTCTATTGTTGAAGCTACTGTTATTGAAAAAAAGAAGGATTCAGTAATTGTTGAATTGAAAGAAAACGACTTACGTGGTGTATTATTCTATGGTCACTTATCTGACGGAAACTATGAACAAAACAGAGCTTTATTCAAAAAATTACCAATTGGTGAAAAAATCGATGTTCTTGTTTTAGAGAAGGATCTCAAGGCTAGAACGGTTGTTGTATCAATGAAGCCATCTTTGATCAAAGCAGCCAAGGAATCTAGAATTCCAGCATATTTTAAGGACATTAAGGTCGATGATGGAACAATTTATGGTTACGTTAAATCCGTAACAAATATGGGATTATTCGTTTCATTCGGTGGTAAATTAACTGGTTTAGTCTTAGCTAAATATGCCACTGATAAACCTGATGCTGATTTGTCTAAGATTTTCTACAAGTACCAATCTGTTTCTTGTCGTGTGATAAGAATTGATGATGAAAACAAAAGATTCTTACTTTCTTTAAAGGAAAATAAGAGAAAGGAAGAATCCAGTTCGGAAGAATTGGTAAACCCAGTTGATAAGCAAATGAAGACTGTAGGTGATTATAATGTTGGTATTTGCACAAAGGCTACCATTAAGTCCATCAAGGGAACTCAATTAAATGTTCAATTGGCTGATAATTTACAAGGAAGAATCCACATTACCCAATGCTTTAACTCCTGGTCAGAAATTAAAGATCCTGCCCAACCATTATCCAAATTCCATAAAAACGACGTTGTTGATGTCAAGGTCATTGGTTACCACGATGTTAAAAATCACAGTTACTTACCAATCACTCATCGTAAGGCAAACAAAACCACCATTTTGGAATTATCTATGTTGGAGAATGAGCTCAAATCAAATGGAGAAGTTTCGGATCCATTATCATTAAGAGACGTCCAAGTAGGATCTGAATGGCTCGTTTATATTAATAACGTAGCTAAGGGTTACGTATGGGTTTCTTTAACTCCTAATATTAGGGGACGTATTCCATTCATGGATTTATCAGACGATGCCAGTATATTTGAAGACTTAGACAATAAGTTACCAATTGGAAAGGCAATTAAAGCAACTGTTAAGGAAATCGAAAATGAACATAACACAGCTACTTTAAGCTCCAGAACCACAAAAGTAAAATCTATTAATGATGTAACTATTGGACAAAAGTATCCAGCTAGAATCTTAAAGGTTAAGGACACATTTGTGTTAGTTGAGCTTGGTGAAAAAGTATTTGCATCCTCTTTCATTACAGATGCTTTAGACAATTACAGCCATAAATTAGAAAATGTTTTCCATGCTAATGACTATACCTCGGCTACTGTTCTTGCTGTAGATAAAGATACCGAGAAAATAGCTGTTTCCTTAAGAACTTCGTCTGCTACTGATAAATGTATCAACTCCATTTCCGACTTGAGTGTCGGTGACGTTGTTAAGGGATATGTCAAAAATGTCGCCAATAATGGTGTCTATGTTGCATTAGGTAGATCCATACATGCCCTTGTAAGGGTTTCTGATTTATCTGACTCTTTCTTGAAAGACTGGAAGAAATTCTTTAAACCTCATCAATTGGTAATGGGTAAGATCTCATCTTGTAAAGAAGAAGGTCGTATTTTAATGACATTAAAGGAAAGTGAAGTTAATGGTGATCTCAACTTGTTGAAGAAATTTGATGATTTGGAGGTTAATGACATTTTTGAAGGTTCAGTTAAGAGAATTACTGATTTTGGTGTTTTCGTTAAGCTTGACGGAACCGTCAATATTAGTGGTTTATGTCATCATTCAGAAATTGCTAATAAAGAAATTACTGATATCAAGTCATTATTTGGTGAAGGTGACCGTGTCAAGGTTAAGATTTTGTCTATTAATGCTGAAAAGAAGCAATTATCATTAGGTATGAAAGCATCATACTTCACATCCGAGGATGATGAAAACGAAGATGTCGATATGAATGATGCTGAAGATATAGAAGATGAAGAATCTGATAAGAACTCTTCAGAATCTGATGCCAAATCTGACCAAGAAGATGATGACGAAAATGATGTTATGATGGATATAGACTACAATGCCGAAGACAACAGTGATGATGAAAGTGAACAAGAAGATGAAGAAACTAGTAGATCTAAGCAATCTGGTTTATCTACTAATGGTTTTGACTGGACTGCTTCTATCTTAGATCAAGCCGAGGATGACTACTCCTCATCGGACGAAGAAGACTTCACACAAGACAAGAAGAAGCAAAAGAAGGGAAAGAAATACATAGAAGACAAGACTGCTGACTTGAACACCAGAGCACCACAATCTGTTGCTGACTTTGAGCGTCTTCTTATTGGTAACCCAGACTCTTCTATCATGTGGATGAATTATATGTCTTTCCAATTGCAACTTAGTGAAATCGATAAGGCCCGTGAAATCGGTGAAAGAGCTTTAAAAACCATCAATTACCGTGAAGAACAAGAAAAGATGAATATTTGGATTGCCTTACTTAACTTGGAAAACTCATTTGGTACTGATGAAACCTTAGAAGAGACTTTCAAGCGTTCTTGTCAATATATGGATTCATTAACTATGCATCAAAAATTGATCGGTATCTACACCTTATCTGAGAAGTTTGATAATGCCACAAACTTGTTCAAGACTATGACCAAGAAGTTTGGTAAGCATGTCGTTATTTGGGTGCAATATGGGTCTTATTTATTAGACCGTCAATTACAAGAAGAAACACACGAAGTCTTAGCTAAGGCATTACAAGTATTACCAAAGAACGAACACATTGAAGTAGTTAAGAAATTCGCCCAATTGGAGTTCAACAAGGGTGATCCTGAACAAGGAAGATCATTATTCGAAGGATTAGTCTCTGATGCTCCTAAGAGAATTGATTTATGGAATATCTACATTGATCAAGAAATCAAGCAAGGCTCCAAGGATAAGGTCGAAAACTTATTTGAAAGAGTATTAGCCAAGAAGATATCTAGAAAACAAGCCAAATTCTTTTTCAGCAAGTGGCTCTCGTTTGAAGAAGAACACGGAACCGAGCAAGGTGCGGCTAGAGTTAAGGCAAAGGCCGCAGAATACGTTCAAGCACATCAAAATGAAAATTAGCCACCTCATATTTAATTATTATTGTTTAGACCTGACTTAAGTATTGTAAATATAGAAATATTACGCAGATGTTATTATAAGTGATGATCATGTGGACGGAAGTGTCCTCATAACACAAAGGGCCGCCACATCTCAACAAGTAAAAGAAACATTTCATTCTCGCGATAATTTTTTATCACATGCGAAAATAGGAATGTGTTACCGAATTTAAATATATAACATAGAATTCCTAGTAATTTTATTCGAAATAGTATCTACTATTATATGTTATGCCTACAAGCTCGAATAATTTAAAGAGAAAGTTATCAGTAACTGCTGATGTGAACGAAGTTAAGGATAAAGACTCTTTTTTGGAGCAATCACCAGATCCTGCAGTTTCGTCTGAAAAGAAGGTAAATGATGATGACCTTGTATTTGCTGCTGAAGCACTTACCAGTTTAAATAGATCAGTTACGCCTCCTCCCAGCTTTGACTCGGCTATGAACTCACCTAAGCAAAATGGAGACAATAATCAAAATCAAATCATGGAAGAAGGAGAGAATTCTTCAGATGTTGAAATGGAAGAGAAAACCGAAGAGAAGTCAGTCAAGTCAGAACATCCTTTGGTCACACAAGTCACTAAGGTGTCAAAACATCCTTTGGTTACTAATGCAGTTAAATATTACGAAAATTCCAAGAAAAATTATGCTAAATTCAACTATGCTGCCGAGATAGTTGAAAAGGCAGCCATTCCGGTGGTAAACAAAATCGAAGTGAATTTGAATAATAGACATCAGGCTAGTCAGTTGAAGAAAGAGGCAACTGCTGCTGCTGCTAGAAAGAAGAGGAGAGTGGTAACGTCAGATAATGTTTCTATGGAGACGAAGAAGAGGATATATTTTTGTTTGCACATCTTGCGCTTAGCTAATGAAAATATCAGCAATAAAGTTACAGCATTACAAACTAAGATCGATTACAAAGAAAAAGAAATTAAAGAACTGAGACAGAATTCGATCCAAAGTCTTGATCTGGAAATAAGTAACCCAAACGAAGAAGTTCAACAGACTAAGACAGAAATAGTTGGTACTGTTAAGAAGATTATTCATTTAATATCGAATTTTAAACCATCGTCATTAAGCTCACAAAGTCTCACTCCCGTTTCCAGTCATCTGGCAGTCGAGTCCGATGTTGAAACCGACCCCGAAGCATTAGAACTTAAATTAACTATTAGAGATATTATATTGAGACTTCCAAGTAAAATCCAACAATGCTCGATTTCCACAGGCACATCTGAACAAACTAATGATAAAATACTCCTATTTGCTAGAGAGTCATTGGAAATGATCTCCAAATTGACTAACGTCTTTAATAACCAGCTTCTGAAAGCAGAAGATTGGGTAGGAGGAGAAGAGGAGGAAGCAGAAGCAGAGGCAGAAGACTCAGATTCAAATTCCACCTTAGTACCTGAGGATAGTAATGAATTGAGAAAGCGCGAGACTAATAATAGTCTTCAAAGGCACTTCTCGGTAGCTTGAGTTTCCCTATATAATACTGTAATTTTATTAATACCTTATATCTACATATGTCTTTTATCTACGTAATATCACATTCTGCTACTCCTTATATCTTACTTAAATTAATGAGAAGAATAAATCTCATGCTTGTAATGCACTTAGTTTACCGGATTAGGTAATTATGACACCCATATCACAAAACTTCCTAATTGGGAAATGTAATATATTTAACCACAGGATAATTTGCAATTTTGTGCAGATTGGATTATCATCTCCACTAATGGCATCTAGTGGAAATCCAAAATTACCATGCTAGGAAGGTTCAAAATTTTTGGGATTCATCAAATTACTTACATAGGGAATTTTGCAATATTAAATTCAACTTCTACGGTCATCATATGCATGACAAAATTAAGTACGTATAGAAGATCATATAAGTAAAGGGCCTTGGCCACTATGAGGAAACGAAGTATTTTTACCAAAATTGCTATATCAATATTGAAAGATGTTGGCAGAGTTACAACTAAATAGAGCTGAGCTCGTACAAATTCAAACAAGTTGGTCGTATATTCAAGCTAGTAATAAGTACCATAAAGATAAGTTTATCTTTAGGTTATATTCTAACTTGCTTGCGGCAAATCCAAAATTAAGAAAGATATTAAATTCTGATAAAAGAATAAGGGAAGATTCGCTCCTCTTCGGTGAATTATTAAGTTTTGTGGTTACCTTCTTACAAGACGAGACAAGGTTAGATAGGTTTTTTAGCCAATTTTGCGAGGAGCATGACAATTTTGTTACAAACACTACCCTGTACTTAGAGCCTATGGGCCAAGCTATAGTACAGACTTGTGAACAATGGTTAGGTAAGGGAAAGTTTGACGAACTGTTGGAAAACCTTTGGGTTAAACTTTATATTTTCATTGCAAATTCGTTGTTACAGAACAATAGCAGTGACTCGGAGACAAGTGATGCTGAATCAACATTTAGCAAGAATGATTCTTTGAAAGAGTCTGAAGAGTCTGACAATGGAGAAGTCGCTCCTCTTAATATAAAGCCAAAGCCTGCTAATGAACCTGCTCAACCATCTATATTAAAAAAATCCATTCTGTTTGATTTGAGGTCAAATGAGAAATATAAGGGATTTAGAAGAAGTGTTCAATTCCAACCTGAACCAATTTCTATTGAAGTTCCTCAGAGTACAATTTTCGAAGAAGTCAACAAATTCGTTTCCAGTCGTGATGAAGATCTCGAGATCCCACCAAGAAAGGTTCCAGAGGCAAACTTTGATCCAAGGAGAACAGGTAAGAGCCGTTCTATGTCAAACTTAAATGATATTCCTCCAGAGGTACCAGCAAAGGACGATGCTTTAGATATTAACAAGGAAACATTCAGCCCTAAGGAAGCAGAAAAAAAGCAACTGACTATGAAAGTTGTCAACCCTAGACAGTTTAAGTTCTCTTCAGCACCAAAAGTGATCTACGATTCTTCTGATGAAGAGGAAGCCGAAGATACAAAATTTGATCCTAGGAAATTGAAACATAGAAAACCATCATTTACAGTGAAAAAGAAGTCACAACCAGAAGAAATAACCAAGAAGGACTTACCTAAAGTTGAAGATAGCATTTACAAAGAATATTTTAATTATGATACCCCAGAAGAAGTAAAAATACCTGAAAGAAGTAAGAGACGTGCTTCTAGCATATCGAATAATGAAATGTACAACCAAGTATGTTTACAACCTATAATTGAGTCTGATATGGATGATGGTGCATCTTCAAAGTATAGCTCTGATGGCGATAGTAATATCATTGCTAAGTCTGAGCCAGATGATTCTAGTTCTGGTGCATCTTCTTTGTCATTACATAAGTATAAATCTTCGTTAAGTTCTGGAACTGAGCCAAGTGAGTCACCAAGAATGGATGATAAATACACATTTAGTGAAAGGCGTAATTATTCTCCTCCAGTTAATGAATTTAATTTCATTAGACTGATGAGTGATTTGCCTTTATCCAGGACATATAGCAACGGTTCTACAACCTCATTATTACCTAAAAATAGCAGCCAGGCTCGTGTATCATTAGGGTTTATGAGAAGCAGTTTTGTTTTGAAGAAAGAGATGGAGCAATTAGGCTACAACATTCCCGAAAATATACACACAGTGAAAGCAACCCAAAGCATGTCTAATTTACCAAACAGTAATAAGAATAAAAGCTATATGTCTATCGTTAGTAGCGATTCTGACGATGACGCATGTTTTGACTTAATAAATGCGTTTGCCCCATCTAAATTTTCTGCAAGTGAAAAATCCAAAGGAAAGCGTTGCAACAGTGAATGCTCCAATTCAAGACTTCATTCCATCACATCAAAATCCAGAACTTCTAGCAAATCAGGTAGAACCCCTTGGAATTATGAATCAAAAGAAATTGATCCACCAAAAGCTGGTGCAAAACGCAGATTCAGTATCTCTTCTATTTTTTCTAGAAACTCAAGTCGCTCGCAAAGAAAAGCATCGTCTAGTGGATCGGAATCCACTTCTAGGTCGACTTCAAGATCGACATCAGGATCTACCGTCGATGCAAGATCTGTCTACACCGTTGGTACTACAAACACCAATGTCTCGGGATTCTCCTTTTTCAGTAAGAGGATCTTTTCGCGTAGTTCTGTTGCTGTTAACAAAGTATAACAGACATCGTGAAACTGCCTACTAGTGTGACGGATAACCTTAGCGACTGGTTTTGTGGAGACTTACGTACATGATTGTAGGCAGTTACTACATCGATACTCACGAAATTTCCCCTAGAGATAAAGTAGACGAATGGAGATGAATGGATATGTGTGTATAGTTGTGTATTTTAATTTCATATATTAAAAATGAACAAATTGTAGAGGTAGTGAATCGTGACTAGTGGTTTAAAAAATATGTCACATGGCATTTCATGAAAAAATCCCAATTAGGAAAATTTCCTAATGTAATCTCAAAACGTAAATTGGCCTTTGGGTTAGTCTATAGTTGTTAGTTGTTCTAAAAGTTCGTGTCTAACATAATAGAAATCTTTTTAGCGTGCATGAAAATTGCGCAGAAGAAACCCTTTTTCTTGATTGTGTCACATCGTCAACAATCGAAGGAGTGATTTCCGTGGCCCATTATTATACTGGATTTGGTAACCTTGGCAGAATCGTGACAATAATGAAATTTAAATAGGTAATTACGAGAAACCTATTTCATTTCAGACATGAAACTGAAATTATAAATCAAGGATGTTGGAATCAGATCATTTATTTCTTTCTATTCAGAGGTTCAATGGATATAAACACGGAGTTTAAGTTGGGCCACTCAGAGGTTGTTACCTTGAGGATAGTGCTACAGAACCTAAACTTGATAAGAATAGTTGACGAGAAGACTAGATTGGCATATGAGAGAAAGGAATATTGTGCTTATGCTTTTGAACTAGCTCCCGAGTTAGTGAATGTTTACCTACAATGTAACGATCAAAATCTAAATGATTTCGAAGAGATTTTATGTGGACATATCGTAGATATGGAAAACAACCTAGGAAACTTTCAATATGCCTCGGTGGTAGGGGGATATGAAGAGGTTATAAGAGAGAAATATCAAGTAGCATCGTTCATACGACTATTATTTGTGGTGGTATTTGGATTCGAATCACAGTCTCAGAATGCATTTCGAGCTCTCATGAGGCTAGGCAAGACATACACTCGAATGTGGAATTTTACGCCTCTATATTACAGTATTATCGGAGAGTCGTTAGTTAAAACGCTCTTGGAGTATTCTGGAAGAGTTGTTTTCCTGCTGGAAAGGGAACAAGTATTCTTAAGATTTTTCTCTATTTTGGCCAATATCATGATAACGAGTGGAAATGATCCATTATTAGAGACTAATATTGTTGAATCTAGCAAACGTATACTAGATCGTTCAAGCGTTGATACTTTTTTCGTTGCGAGTGTGGATGAAGATTTTGACCTTGATACAAAGACATTGATAGAATTACCGGAAATTAAGGGTTATGTGGAAAGTGACAATACAAGTATTATAGATTCGGATGATGATTCATATGGCTATCTTAATTGTTTTGAATCACCTCAGCAGGAAAAAAAGAAGAAGAAAACTGGGTTTTCTTTGCATACTAAAGCAAGACAAAAGTGGAAGCAGAATTTTGCCAAACTTAAATAAACTAATCATACCATTAAAAAGCTGCAATAGATGCTTACATTCATTAATTATTACCCTTAATTAGAAATTATTTTATTACTATAATCAACTAAAAACGTAGTAGCTTATTAATATATCTATAATATTAAACCAAACACATTGTTCAACATACATAGTCATTAGGTTATACACGTTGAATTATCACAGTTTGAGGCATCATCGACGACACAACTGAGTTTACTTGTAGGCCCATACACAGTGTAGAGGTTAGGGTTTGATTTACCTCCGAATTCTGGCTGAATGGTGGCACTATGAATACCAAATTCATGTAAAATCTCTCGTACTTGTGAAACGGCATTTAAGAATGCGTGTTTATCAAATTGCTCATCAGAAGCAACACTGATATCGGCTAATTCTAAATGTAAAGAAGCAATAAGAATGTCTTCGTTCAAATTCCAAATATGGAAATCATGTACAGATTTCACAGAATCTAAATTCGTAATTGCAGATAAAATCGAATTTGAATCAACATGAGTAGGAGTAGCTTGTAATAAAATCTTGGACGAATTTTTACATAACGGTAATGCTGATGAAAAAATAATAACAGTAATGAACAAAGATACTAACGGATCAGAATAGTATCTCCACCAAAAGTCTGTCTTCCAAATGAACAATGCGGTAGCAATAACACCTATATTACCCAATGCATCACCTAAAACATGTAGGAAGACACCTTCCATATTCATAGACCTTTTTTTCTTATTTTCAGTTCCCTTTTTAATTAATGGAGATCTTTCACTATACCTTTGAATAAAATTATCTGGCATGTAATCCACAATATCAGCAGATGAGCTTCTAGATTTATTAGAAATAGCACCAACACTAGCTTCATCATCTTCCTGCGCAAGTGAATGGCCATGACTGTGTTCATGTTCATGTTCGTGCTCATCAACTTGGGCATGAGAAGATCCACCATGGGAATGAGAGTGACCATGTTCATGGAATAAAACTAAACCCACACCATTGCTAAGTAAACCTGCAATTCCCACCACTAGAATTAATTTAGGCTGGGTAATCTCTGCAGGTTCAAAGAATCTTTGAATAGCTTCAATGATAATAGTAAAGCACAAAGCCAATAAGAATACAGCATTAATTAAAGCACCTAAAATTTCAGCCCTTTGCCATCCATAAGTATACTTATCATCAGCTGGCATACTGTTCTTCATTCTGACAGCCCATAATGCGATTATTAATGAGATAATATCATTAAGCATATGAAACGAATCAGCAATCAACGCAAGAGAGTGTACAGAATATCCAATAATTGCCTCCAAGAGGAAGAATATAGTGTCTAGAACTAATAGAGCACTAATTCTGATTTCCTTACTATTCATTTTGACAATACTAAAATTATAATTTTTTCTGTACTATCCTTCAAAACTAATAACATAGAAGACGTATGCAAGATATTTGACACAAAAACAAAAAAACACCATGGTGGGTATAAAAAGAGCCAATAGAAGACTAGAATGAAAAATTGAAGTGGTAAATATCATTTAATTCGTTAAGTCACAATAAACATATGCTAAATATATAAGTGGACATCAAAAGAGTAATTTACATTATTAATCATTCTTATTCCCAAGAGTAATAATACATCTCTAAGAGATCCTATCATAAGGATCCTATAATAAGGAACTAAAGCAACGTAATATATTAGCTATAATAATATAGCCTTAGAAATGAGCATAGGTACATTGTCTCTTTGATGTTTTATCTCAATGTTTTGATGTTTCAGCCGTACTTGATATCAAATCAACAGTCTAAATAGATCAAAACCACATTAACCCTAGTTCTTAGAACTTCCTAACAACTCATTAAAGCTAATTTTATGACCAGAATTCTGTGCCTCGTTTATACTCTTTGTAGGTGGGGGATTCTGGAAATTCCACGATGGCTGATAATGACTTGTAACTAAGTTGTAGTTTGCAGGTACGGGACCTGGGCCCGGTGGCCCATGTTGGAGGTAAGGATATGAGATATAACCTTGTGGTGATACTTGATAACTAAATCCTGGTTGAACGTATGGCTTATACATCATTGGACCTGGTAATTGCTCATTTGGATGAAGAGCTCCAGGTGCAAGCGGTGAATATGCTGTTACTGGATTTTGAATGTGATGCATTGGTTGTTGCATTGATGGCTGTTGCATAGTTGGCTGTTGAATTATTGGAGTACGCAACTCTTTAGAACCAGCTTGTTGTAAAGATGTAGAACTTTGCGGTGGCGAGGACTTAAAAGTAGGCTTTGGTAAATTTAAAGCTGCAGGTGATGAATGAAATGAAGAGCCAGCGTATGTTTCTTCGGTATTTCCTTTCTTATCTTTATTCGATTTATTTTGCTTCTTTGAATTTTTTGTTAAATCAGATTCATCATCAATGTTAAAAATCGGCTTAGCACCATTTGGTAATGACTGCTCTGAAAATCCTTTCTTTTTAGACTTACTAGATTCATTATTAAAGCTAGGTTTAGCACCATTTGGAAGTGATGGAGCCGGATATTCATTAGTCTTTTTCTTACTCTTGGATCCTTTTTCCTTTTCCTTTTCCTTTTCTTTATTTTTATTCGAACTATTATTCTTCTTCTTCTTTCCTTTAGATTCACTCTGATTTAAATCTTTAGCAGAGTTTAAGCTATCAGTAGAAGGAGAAGATGATTTAACCTCCAGTTCTTTATCTTCACTAGTCAACATGGCCTTCGATTTATCTTTATTAGGTTTCTTGCTGGTTGGTTTTTTACTCTTTTTAGAGGATCCATTTCCAAAATCAACTTTTTGTCCATTTGGCAATCTTCTCTCCTCATCCAGTATATTCATAGGATGAGATCCACTACTTGGTGGTGGTATATCAAGGGACACCATAACTCTTCTGTAAATATTATCAATCTAAAGTTAATTATTATGTCGATACTTTAACAAGTCTTTTAATAAAATATGCTATATTTCTCGATTTATCATATATATTTAGCTATCGTTTAATAGTATGTATCTGATAAACTATTATCTTGGACAACAAGTCACATTACACTCGTGCTCATATTTACTCATGGAATAATAATTACTAGAATATATATATTAAAATTAGTGCGCAGATATTATGGAAGATAAACCAATAACGGACATGCCTACTATACACCATAGCATAGTAAAGTTCATGGAACCGCCAAATGATATAGATGATCCATACATAGACAAACCAATTACCGATAAAAATCCACTAGTTACTGCGATGGTAATGCCAAATATAAAATCAATTCTCTTGAGATCTATATCACCTCCCTCTTGAGAACCGGTATGTTGCAAAAATAAATATCCAATGAAAGCACCAATTGGCTGTGAAATCCCACCTAAAAATGCACTTATGCACCATGCTTTTAACTTCGCAAACCTATTAGAGCCAATAGAGAACAGGTAGTATAAAGGTAAACACATAGAAAATCCTTCTGTAAAATTATGAACAAGCAAACTTAAAAAAATCGAAAACCCTAACTCACGATCAGTAGCAGATGTAATGTATGTAATAAACCCTTCAGGCAACTTATGCATGGTGATAGCCATTGATGTCTGTACTCCGATTAATAATAGTCTTGATAATGGGGAGTTCACATGGTGATGGTGATCCTCGATATGATCTTCATGATTAATTTTATTATTGCTCTGTTCTGGAATATAATCTTGATTTTCATTCAGATGATAGTGTGATAAAACCATATGTCCATCATCATGGAGCTCGCTAGTGTATGATTTGATAGACGGCATATCGCAAAAGTGTAAACGATGCGTATTAGATTCTTGGGCCTTATAAAGACAATACTCAGCAGAAGTATAACCCTTGCATTCACCCACCTCTTCTTCAATTGAGTGGGGTGCAATATAATGAATAAATGATTTTCTTGTGCTGAGCTTTACATGCATTAATGGTGTTTGTTCATCTATGGTTTGTGCTGTGTGATCATGATGAGTGTGATGATTTTCTACTTCACGTTGGTGACTATGCTTATTTCCAATGTTACTGTGAACCTCCACCATATGTTGATGCAGATCATTATTATGACTATGTTCATGGCTATGGCTATCTTCGTTGTCATCATTCTGTTCATGATCGTGTCCTCCATGGTTACAATGAACGACCGATTCACTGGTCAACATATGTAAAATAGCGTTAAACAGGAGACATATAGCAGCACCCGCAACGTAAGAGCAGATCAAATATAAATTTATCCTGCTATCTGTAGTAGTTTCACCCTCCAAGGCATTACTCTTTTGTAAATAAGATAATGCCTCTGGTAACAATCTATACAATGACGTGAATAACAAACAGCCAGAACTGAATGATAAAGAACCATTCATAAATTCATAATTTTCTTTCACAGTAAATTTATATCTCAGGGTGACGAATCTTGGAAAGATGAATTCGTACACTTCTTCTAGGAAGATAATACAACTACCAAGAATACATAAACAAGACGATAATATCGTGAGGCGCCACGCTTGTGGCAAGCTATTAAAAAAGTCAAGCATATCTTAGTATGATTTCAATTATTATTTGTCTTATTTATCTCCCATATGAAACGTAACTGCTATCGGTTTAATTACCAGTCGTGATCAACTCTGTAACCTCTGTAGTTATTCAGAATTACATCACGTGATTTAATTTCGTCAGCTTATGTTAGTAGATATACTACATGAATAGAAAGTACAATACGTCCAACTAGGGAAATTCATTATTATTTACATCATGATATAAATCAATAGCAGTTATTAAATGATATCTCCCTACATTCTATATATGCCTAATTGTATTGTATCAGAATATATTTCAGATCAAAATTAAGAATTTAAACTGAGTACCCGATTTAGCAATTTAGAAAATTTAAAGAATATCAGATCAAATTATCAGTTACTTTATTTATCTTATTTTACAAACTCTCTTCGTACGTATTTTGTAAAATTTCTAATTCACCACTATCTCTTCACACTTTTTGGTGAAGTTACTTTATCTGAAAAACTTGAGGTTAATCTTATTTCAAAACTTTCCCTAATCCCTATCTAGAACCTAAAATATGCTCCATCTCTGGGAAATTGCCCCAATAATGTAGTATTAGGATTTTTTTTTATCCTATTGTATTATGCTATCTATATTCGATGGATCAAAGCTTCGTCTAACTTGGAATGGAAACCATCTATTTGCTACCCAAAAATAAAGAAGTAGTTTATTATTATATTTTATGGTCTTTAAGTTTTCTTAAAATAATTATTTCATCACCTTATGTTCTGATAGTAGTAATACACTTTAAAGGACAGATGAATGGGGGTTTTTGCAATCGAGTCAACCTCTCTTGAAGTCGAACAAAATTCAGATAAGTATAGCTAAAAAGAAGGATCATGGTGTTATAAATAGAATCAAAATTAGAATAAAAATGTCTTGTATAAGGCAAGATTATATGAGATCTGTTTATGGTGCAAATCCTTCGTCTACGGCTCTATTAACTCAACTCTCCTGGCTCGATATTTGATGTCACCGAAAGTAATTTCCGAATTAAGAATTTCACATCTGCACTGACGAACTGAGTTAATGTTTGTTATCAACGAATACAGTAACTTACACTGAACTATTCTAACGTAAGGAAAAATGTGTGTAAAATATTGATCAACAATATAATTTTTTATTTTAATGAATTTTTAGAACTACACCACGGTTCTACAGATCAATCGATGATTCGTTTATCATTGCGGTAAGCTGCATGTTTGGCCTCGAAGCGAATTTAAAAATGTGTCAAAGTCAACAAAATCATCTACTACGCATATATTTAAAAGTTTCCAATATTACCAATTTTATGTCCCAAGATATATCAATTATTATGTTTTTTAATGATAGAATGATCTAATATATAATTTTGATATTTATATTTTTAGAAAGAAATCTACTTCACCTTGTGGTGGGAATATCATGCTTGCAAAATAACTAGCAATGCCAAATACTGCTAACATGCTATGTTGGCCTTAAAGACTTTTTCTGAAATCTTAAGAAAACGGTTTTAAGGTCATTTGTATTTGTATTTGTATTGGGATTTATTTGTGTATATTAAAGTTAGCTTGTATTATTTACACATGAATTAAATATCTAACTTACTTGCAGAAGTCTGAGTTTCTCACCTAAAATTGTCATAACAAAGAAAAATTCCAAAATACTTTCTTTACTATTAAATCATGTTATCATGTTTTGTTCAATAACACTAGGATTTGATTTAGCAGCAAAGAAAAGACTCCTACTTAAAATTCAATCATTCTTAGGACCATTATACTGTGGGAGTTCCGTATATTGGTCTTTCTTCTTGCTCAAAAATGGAATTCTTCTATGAGTGGTATTAATCCCAGCTGGCTTTCTTTTCTTCAAATGACTTAAGTCGGTATACTTTTTGTTTATCCTCACAAAGAGATACATTACAAAAGCAGCAATAATAGCACAAGTAGGCATAGTCATCATTACCATATATTTCTCATAGTCAATTTCTCCTTCTAATTCCAAGCCTAATTCTCTATTTCTCTGTTTTTCTTCTAGTTTCTTAATATCTGCAGGACGTTGCTTTGCAACCTTTGTACCTTGTGCAATTTCAACAACAAGATATTTGTCCATGGGATTGAATTCTTCATCAGGGACATTATCTGGTTGAATGGAGATCACAATCTTCTTATGGAATTCATCCATTAGCCAGTCCTTTTTAACAGTTAAGGGGTAATATCCAAACTTATTTTCGACGTAATCGGAAACAAAAAATGAGTTAACATCCATTTTCCCTCCTTTGTCAATACTATCCAAACCACGCTTTTTAGTTCCTTTGAATCTGATGCTTTCTTTAACATAATTCAAATGAATTCTGACCTTTTCAACTGAGGGATCAAAGAATCTTGAATACCAAGTAATAAAATAAGTTTTGTCCATATGTAATGATTGCTCCAGTCTAGGGTAGCAAAATGGTTCAGATGAGACATCATCTAAAGTATGCTTTTCAACTGCATACTTTTCAGGGGTGCATCTCATAATAGGGATCAATTCGAAATCGGTTGGGTCTTCATCAATGTATTGGACCTCTTCATGTATTTGATCATCTTCCATATTATGGGCCTTAAGTTCTTCCTTAGTATATACTTTGGTAGTTGCAGTAGCAAACCAAGTACCATATGTAGGGGATCCATTTTGTATCTTACCATTTTTCATTTTTGGTTTAATAGTTTGTGGTGATCCATCCTTTTTAATGGAAACCCATGGTTCTAATCCATCGGTTGTTTTCGGCGGTTTACTATTAAACGTGACACCAGCTATAACGGTTGGTGTAACCAACTCAGTCCTGTCGGAAAGGGTTCTAATCCAGGCTGTCATGGTTGTACTAGTAGTACCTCTAGTCTTTTCTTGTTGTAATTTTTTATAATCAGGGTTTATAATTGCTTTATCTCTCTTTTGGATTGGCGCTGTAGTAGTATGATCTGGTGAAGCAACTACCAGAAAACCTACCTCAACGAGACATAATGCTGATAATAAAGTGACGAACTTCATTTTCGTTTGTTTATAAAGGTTAAAATCAATAAATATTTTGATCGCGATGAAATGTTCTCACTGAAAATTACTCATGGCCGATACAACCGACTATAGGGATTTATATAAAACAATTACAGTTAGAGAGAAGATGTAAGAATCTATATTAAGCAGTAATGCACAGATCCTTAGTTATCAAGGAATTGTTACTTAATATATATATTCTCTATTATTCTATGGCAAGAAAATTCCATCATTGAATACATGGTTGAGGTATAAAACGAAACTATGCTGAGATTGCCAAATTTTAAAAACAAATAAACTCTACAAATTGTACAAATAGTATCAAGTCGTATATTAAAAGATTAAATTAATCTATACTACAATTATAAAATATATCAGAAAAAAATCTTCTGGTAAATCCTTTTTATATTGAGATTATGTTTCCGGGTAATATCATATTTATATTTATAAATTTCCATTAAGTTGTAGCTAGTACTTGACCATACCTATGCTATAAGCTATTTCATTGGTGAAACTTGGAATCTCCGTCCCTATTGGCCCTCTGAAAATAGACTTGTCCGAATATAAATTAGTATTTAACATTTCAATTCTATTATTGCAAGATTCTAAGAATGAGCCGAATTTTACTTTTAAATAGTTGTGAAGAAATCTATCAGGAAGATCCTCGTGAACCATGGAATATACGTATGCACATAATAAAAGATCAGAAGTAGACAAAGTTGTATCTAATGTATTTTTCTCTCTAACTTGGAGAGCATGAGACAAGATTTCTTCAAGTAAGTGCAAACATTTAATGTTTCGTTTTCCTTCCTTTAATAGTATATTTTGTTTGGATTTTGCCATCATTGACCTCTCATGTAACGCACTAATCGCGATTTGGTCTTCAAAATCATCGTCATCAGAATCATCATTAAAAAATTCAGTTTGGGCAGTCTTATCAGCCCCTGTAAAACTAAAAAATCCAGGCTTACTTCCTTGTAAACCTGCAGACCTTACCAATTCTTGAGCATTATTATAAAATTTTAATGGCTGGTTGTACATCATTGGGAATGGAAAATATTCTTTGAATAACTTTCGGGTATATTTTTCATAATTAATTGAATTAATAAATAAATTAAATTGATGTATAATTTCCAATTTTGATTGATACAAATTCATTAACCCACTATTCGTCAAATCATCTGTGTTGTTTAATTCTGTATCAGATATAGAAGACTCATTTGTTAAGTAACGTGAAATGCTCTCATATCCATGGTATTTTTTGTTTTCTTCGGTTATTAGGACTGGAAGCCTATCTATAGCGGCAATATTTGTATTATTGGATGTCACGATATTGAAAGATTTTTTGTTCGAACCATAAACAATATTAGCTAGCCAGGAGCAAGCTAAAGATTCAGGAGATATAACCGATACTTTTTCATCGTATCCCCATATATGCAACTCAATCATATTGTTACCAATTAAAATATATATGGTTATAGATATAAGTTATAATTTCGATCTCATATAAGCTGTATTGAAATACGACATTCTTATATTTTTGTTAAATCTTATTATGTCGTTTTCTTCTGACGACAAATATCTGCGATGTAAGAGCTAACTAAATTGAAAAATAACATCAGTTATTACTCTGAAGTCTTCCAAATGTTTATCCAAGAAGAGAAGAAGAAAAGACTAACATTGGATGTTATTGGTCAACTTGAGGATGATTTAGAATCAGATCCGTTTGATTATGCTAAATGGAATAAGTTAATTAAGCAAGTCCTCTTAAAAGATAAGGAATCACAAGTAAGAGGCGTATTTACAAAATATTTGAATATATTTAAGTATGATGTATGTATATTAATTTATGGAGTTTTAATCTTGTTACATTAATTTTGGCAGGATCACAATTGATTCTTGTGGAAAGTTATTAATATTTAGGAAGAAATACTAACGATGTGCTAGAGCAAACAATGGTGTAATTATATAAACTACGAATTAAATAGAGGTGAATTTAAAAATGTTGAAGCACTTTTCCAAAAGTGTTTTCTGATTACACATAGTGTGGAAATTTGTCGTTTGTATGTATCTTACGTCAGACGAGTTAATGATGTGATTACTGGTGGTGAAATGGCTCGAGGAGTTGTTATTAAAGCATTTGATTTTGCTATAAGTCAAGTAGGTATTGATCTTACAAGCGGTAGCCTTTGGAATGATTATTTAGACTTCTTAAAATCTTGGACACCAGCTGCTACTTGGGAACAACAGCAAAAGGTTGATTTAATAAGAAAAGTATATAAAAGATTATTAGTAATTCCGACTGAGAATATTGAAACTCTTTGGTCACAATATACTAAATGGGAGAACGAAGTGAATACATCGTCAGCTAGTAAGTTTATATCTGAAAAATCTGCGGAATTCATGCTTGCAAGATCATGGAATACAGAATGGCATAATATTACAAAGAAGCAATTAATTCGAGATGTAATTCCATTTGGAGTGAGGCAACCTGCAGTTCAAAAGCAACTAAGTCTTTGGTATCAATGGATAGAATTAGAGAAGAAAAATAATTTAGAGTTAAAAAGTGAGGCACTCGACCAAAGAATTGAATATGTTTTAAAGCAAGCAGTTATATCTCTTCCATTTTTACCTGAATTGTGGTTTAAATATTGCAAATTTAAGCTAGCAAATAATGACGAGGCTAATTTAAATGCATGTATTGATATTCTTAATGAATCTATCAACCTTAATCCTAAAAGTTTGTTGCTAAACTTTCAATTAGCTGAGCTCTACGAAAGAGATAATAATTACACCAAGTCGGAACAAGTATATAATAAATTAATTGATTTACTAGTTAAAGACCATAATACTTTATCTGAAAGGATTAATGCCTTAGAGAAAAAACCCCTCGATCCAACCAATGAGCTCGACAATAATTCTAATGAAGATGATCAAGACGATGAAATGCAAGATATTCAAGACGGTAATGGCGTAGAAATTAACTTGGCTCATCAGCTTTCCGAAGTAGAGAGAAATACTCTTGACAACTATAATAATGAAAAAAATGAATTAAATAAAACTATAACTTTAGCATGTGTTAGACTTATGATGGCATGCAAAAGATTTGAAGGTATTAAGATGGCACGTAAGGTATTCAAGGATGCAAGACAAAAATTTCCATCTATTGGACAAGAATTCTATGTTCAAAATGCTTTAATGGAGCACTATTCAGATAACAAAAAGACTGCGTTAAAGATATTTGGCTTAGCCTTTAAAATATTCAGCACGGATGGTGAGTTTTTGCTATCATATTTGGATTACCTTGTCAATAGTAATGATGTTGACAATATCAGGAAATTGATCCAAAGTTCAGATTCAAACATCACGAAAGAAATTACCAATATTACAGAAGAACTTAATAAACCAAATATAGATGACTATACAAAGCTGATAAAAACGAAAGAGCTTCAAGAGAAGAAATACTACTTGAAAAAGCTTTTTAAGAATTATATAGCCTATGCTTTGAATTATCTTTCATTAGATGTAGCTTACAGTTTTGCTAACAAATGTGAACAATTATTTCCTGATGATGATCCAATAGATTTATTTAGTGATAGATATCGCATTGGGAAACACGATCTCATAAAACGAATTGACTTAGGCCAAGAAGATGCCTCATATGAAGAATCACAACCATCAAAAAAGAGAAAAGTAGTTATTAAAGAACCTGAAACAATCATAGAAAAAGTTAATATTGTGGATTCGAGAAATGTTAATTCTACGATGGGTAATGGTTTACCTAGTTCTAATAGTGTACCTGATACTGGGTTCATTGAAAGTAATATCTATAATCTCTTAAAGATATTGCCTAATGCTTCATATTTTGGTAACCCATCTGAGCATGTATTTAATAATCAAAAACTTGTGGAATTATTTAGCAATTTACCAAATGTCTCAACTGATTAATTAATGAATTGTTTACTGTTATGTATAGTGTGTAGTATATTTATAAGATGCTATGTTTTGAAAGTATTCTGAAAGTATATACAAGATTAATAAAAGAAAAATACTTATTAATTACATTAAAATGTTCTAGTGTCTTCTTGGATAATTCCAATTGTATCTGTAAATGATGGTTTAAAGGGCCATTTGTCAAACACATCAAATACAAGGTATATATCTTCCGGACTCATATCCCTAGGGGATTTTTGAAGAATCTTCTTCGGTATTTTTGAGGCCAAATCTGATTCTGCACCTGGTGCTAATTGTGACAATGCTTCAGATATTTTACCAGTCGAACGGTACATCAAAATTTGGATAATATACTCGAGCATATCAAAATCTATCATTGGTAATTGCTTCGGTAATATTTCAATTAAAGCAGCTTGGCCACCCAAAGGAAGTATAGACTTCGATGGAATAATGACAGGTTGATCTTTGACCAAAATATTTGGATCATATTCAGATCCTTCTGGTGCATAAGTTTCATTAGATTCCGTTATGGCAATAAGCTTGGTATCAGTGAAAAGTTCTCTTTTTATGGCAGACTTATTTCTCTTAGGAAAATGAGCTCCAGAAAGAAATTTCTGAGCAGTGGCATCTGGAGTAAAACATAGCATTCGAACTCTTCCATATTTCTGTAGCCAATTCTGGTAAACTGAACACATTATCCATTGTGCAAGAAGAGATTCACCAAATTTCAGAGGTGTCAAATTTGCAACGATTAACAACTCATCATGAACTTTTTCTCTAGTTACAAAAGTAGGTTCAATAACTTTATCTTTTATTAAGTGATCGAATGTTTCCCATTTATATCCATTTTTAGGATAGAGTACGAAATTTTCTTTATTGCCAGTTATTTCCTCTAAGGTTTTAATTCGATCTTCCCATAAATTAACATTTTCTTTCGTTTCCTCAATAATGACATGTTTTTTTGGTTTAAGTTCATAATTGATCATAGTAGAGAAAAGACCATACCCAGAAAATACATCAACAATAGTCAAATTTGAAGAAGAATTTGGATAAGCTTGTTGAAGGTTGAGTTTATTTAGTATATCTTGACATGACTGGGGCCTTATAATATGTTTATGTCCATACTGATACTTCGGTAAGCCTATTTTTTTAAAGTGTTCAGCAATGTTAGGATTGAAGGACTTAAACTTATTCATGATAATATACTTTATACCGTTAGGAAGTATCTTCTCTGATGGCCTTCATTTAAATTATTTTTCACGTGACGTAGTCACTAGATATTATGGAAATTTAATCTTTAATCCTTATTATCTTATCTTTAAAGAAATGTCAATAAATAGCATTCAATTAAAAACAAGCTACAGCGAACACTTACATAACAGCTCATATATTCCATTTGATTTATACGATGATGGGTCAGAATTGGTTGTGTTTAGAACGGTTTCTGAAAGGCAATCATTGAGTTTACTGCAGCACAAATCTTCAGATAATAGACTAAACATTAATGCTGCTAACGGGCATATATATCTTACAAATAAGCGATTTGCATTTATCACTTCATCACAAGGAGATATCAACTGCTTTCTGTTTGTATTGGAAGAAGCAGCTATAATGCAATTATCACATAGATTAGTATCTCCATGGTTTGGGGCAAATTATTTTGAATTTACGTTTTTTACAGGTAATAAATACGACAGTTTTCCTAATAATTGTTGGATTTCAGGGAAGATACATTTCAATGACGGTGGCCTTTTTGATTTTATACAAAAATTTGATGGTTTATTACATGATATAATTAATAATAAGCATATCGATGAAGAGCTTCCGAGATACAGTGCTCAATGAATTACTGTCAATATCTATGTATACATATGTCCTAATTTAAAATTATTAGGTGAAGATTATTTACAGTTATACATGCTAGTTCATATCCTATTACCTAATCATTAATTTGGCTAACGCAAGATATATTGATACAAGCGATTTTTTTGAGAATTATTTGGTTATTATAATAGCTTAACCCACTAAGATTCATCATCAGTTAATATGTACTCATTGAGTATTTCAGCTTTTTCTTCTTCTTCGGTTTTGATTGGCCAAATGAAACCTGTTTCTGTACCACTTCCTAAGGTTACTGTACAACCATAACAGATATTAATAGGCATTGAGTTGATATTTTCCAGAGATGTACCCGAAAAAGCTTCTTTGTACTGTGCTGCATAATTGTATTCCTCTTCGGTTACAAGTGGTGCTGGTTCATCAACAGTAATTCTTCTTAACCAGCTCTTAGGATCCTGGTGTATTTCTATTCCACATATTTGGCATTTGGGAGGATCATCTCCAAAATTTGGAGCACCAAGTTTTTCACCAGTTTTAACTACTGTTGATGCTGTTGAAGCGTATCCAGTCGCATCAAGTTGCTTAAAATAATTAGTCGTAATATCCCTTACAGTCATGTTTTTAGTAATTCTAGATTTAGCTTTAGTAGAGAATAATTCACAATCCTTTAAACCAGCTAAATCCACGTAAAATGCTATCTCAGCAAGTAATACATCTCTTAATGGGAATATAATTTGGAAATTCCTACCGCGGAAACTTGTAGTATGGTCAGAAATCGCTTTATATATCGAGGAACCTCTACCTTTCACAGTTAAAGCAATGATTTCATTTGCTATTCTAGTCATAGAATGCGCGTACAATATTGTTTCACATCCTTCTATATATGCAACTCTGAGACTTAATTCGTCATAAATAATTGTTAAAAGATCTTCCACTGAGGATTTATTAGGACATAATGCTAGAATATCATTTAATGTATATTTCTCTTCCGAATTTAACTCTTTAGCAACTCCAACGAATTCTTTGTCTAAACAAACCTTTTTCAATAATCCTTGGTCTAAAATATAACTATCCAAACTTAATACCTTTAATTTGATATCTATCGAACTATACATTTCCAATAATTTAGGCATTATATCTTTGATAGATTTGTTTAATGAATTCATTTCATATTCATCTAAATGCAATATGACCAACTCAAAACCTTGTTTTCCATTATGTCCCTGGGTTTGTTCTTGTAATAAAGAAGATATTACATCAAACAATACTAACGATGACTGCCCACCAGAAAAGCAGAGTAATATTTTTTGGATACCAAGTCTTTCCAATACAGCACCATACTTGACTCTGTATTTCTCATCTTGCATTTGCTTTCTTTGCTTACCTCTAATAAATCGAATAAAACAATTCTTACATAACAATTTCTTTCTAGAGACCAAGATCGCTCTTTCAATTTTACAAGTCTCACATTCACTTGTGGTGTCGGATTCTAGGTATTCAACAGGATTGCTACTCATAATGCTGCCGCTAAGACTTCTATCTAAGTGTAAATTACTATCATACTGATAATAAATTTTTGATGCCATCGCTGCTTAAACTGCAAAAGTTCAACCTGTAAATCGTGTGCCATAATATGGAGATTGATCGACTCAATACGAGAGAGAGATTTTGCATTAATAGCCATGAGTAAAGAGGAAAACATAGAATATAAAGCTAATAACAATGAACCCAATCTGAATTCCTCCTCTTTAAAGACTGATAAGGTTGAAATGGACAAAGAAAAGGTTAATTTTACAGAGGGAAAGTCAGAAAATTTCAAATTCTATCCCGATAATCCAGAAAACCACAGACATAAATATAGATGGTCTATGAAAGAACCTTCAAAGTATTATGATCCGTGTGAAGAGAGTAGACAAGCATCTATTAGCTGTATGTTAAGAAATCAAGAAGATAAGCTTGTATGTCAAGAATTTTTTGATGCATATAGGGAATGTAAGAAAGACTTTTTTGAGAAAAGAAAAAAGGATAGACTTCAAGGAAAAGGAGGATGGGGATTTTGGTAGTCTAATAAAGTAGGAAAGACTTAAATATGTATATAGTCTCATAATAAAATTAAAATACTTAATTCTATACAAATCCGTAACTAGGGTTTCCTCCTCCGATGGAATTACTCTTTTTGTTAGTTTGATTCAAATACCCACTTAGCATCGTGGGAACTTCATGAAGATAAGGATCTTGGTATTTGATTTCTTCAGTATAACTTTCATCATCTATCTGATCTTGAGGTATAATAGCTGGGAATGAGGCACCAGTTACTCCTTCATTTGCACCAGAAGAAATATTATTTCGGTTTCTAATCTGACAATCAAGTTGGTATATGTTTCTATAGTTCAAATATGCTCTGCTGTTCTGTATTTCCATTTCACCGGATTTTCTATTTATAGAGCATAACAATATAGCATTTTTCGTATCATCACTTTTGTTAAATGAAGGTAAGCTTTTATATAAAGCTTGATATTTTTTCTTAATAGTATCCGGACAAAACTTAAGAACAAATTCAAGATAGTCATCTAAAAATTTATCCAAATCAACCAGCAACGTGAATAGTATATAATTTAGTTGTATCTTGAGCAAACAATAATCATCACAAGTCAAGAATTCACAAAGCTTATCACTTAATGATCTTTGCCAATTCTGAAGAAAATAGTTTGGTTTATTATCATCAACTTTAAACTCCCGAACTATTTCTTCTTCTTCTAATATGGGGATACTACAATCTCTATTCCTAATAAATTCAAAATCCTTGGTTAAGTCATAAAGGTTTGCAATAATCCCCTTACCACTCTCAATGCTTTCTTCTTTCACACCAGTGGGCAATTTCGAATAATTCGAACCTCTTAAATTCTCATCTAGTTCACTTAAATTATGAATGAAGAAAGTTTCTCTAAATTTTCTGAATGGTTCTATCCGCATCCACTCACCAAGTTGTAGTCTTACCCTTGCAGATTTCGCTCTTGCAATATGTAAATTCCGAATTCTAAGATTTGAAGACATATCAATATAAGATAAGAATCGCATATCATTTTTTGAAAAGTCGATCATCTTACCATCAAAAGGAATAGGAAATTGTTTCACACCTGGTTCTGAATCTGAAACTTTAAGATTATATCCTATTTCTTCATCTAAGCTTTTTAATAACTTTAATTTCTTTCCCAAGATTTTATTTCGAGGAGTATTTGATACTCCAAAACCAGTTCCTGTAAAATAATTTTTGAATTCCCTAAGTTTTTGATAAATAATATTATGATTATGGCCCATCTTATTGCTAGAAATAGAAAAAAAGCCTTCCAATTTTTTACTTCTATAATCAACGAATGTAAATATACTATCTATATTTCTCTTTTTTTCCTTGTTCATTTTTAAGTTATACAAAGATCCAACTTTTAAAAAAGAACTAGATAACACATTTAAGACACTCCTTCTATGTTCTGAATGCAAAATATTAAAATTTAAATCTTCTGTTAACTTATTATTAATTTCTGACTCTTGTTCGTATGAAGATGATTGAATTTTCTGCCTTTTGACATTAGAATTACTTTCTGTCGAAAATTTCCGCTTTTTTGACATACTTCTACGTTTTCTAGAGAGACGGCTTGATTCCTGCCACAATTTCCCAGATCTGCTTTTAATTAAGAAGTTATCCATCGATGAGTCCAAGTTTGAGAATATGTTTTCGGCCAGTTCCTTATGCAGCTTATTTGGAACTCTATGAAAATTATTGTGAGTACTGAAGAGGCTAGATTCTCCAGGAAAAGTGCTTATAGACTTCATCAAAGAAAAAACTTCATGAATGTCTCTATATATCACTTTAGCTTCTTTACGCATTCTTAACTGACCAGATTTTGCCAACTCATCCTCATTATCCCTTGATCTGAAACGCCTAATTGCATTTTGTCGACGCAATGATACTCCTCCCAGGTTATTTTCACCCCTATTCTCACTTTCTGGTAGAGATATTATAGTATTTGTATTTGTATGATTTTGTCTAGCCGAAGAAAGAAGTAATCTTTCGTTCATCTGGATATCCGATCGTAATGTATTTCCATCATTATTTGGTTCTCCAGGAATGATATTATTATCATAGTAATTATCGCTCTCGTGATCCCCTTCATTCTCCTCATAGTATTCATCTTCATAGTCATCATACTCATAATCATCGTCACTCAGATCAGTAAATATTGCTTGAAATGGCCTCACATCATCAAGATTAATATTCCGTATTTCTATTGGAACATTGTTGATTCTCAATTGATTATCTTCAGAAGAATTTGTACCTCTATTTCTCCAAGATAAGAAATCATCTTGCAGATATCTAGGGTTTAAAAAGAGGCTAGATAACAAGTTTAAGGAGTGAAGACGGTTTCTTCTTCTATCCGCAGTATTTCCAGAGGTATTTTCATGACCCAAATCTCCATCACTTTCAAACTCATTCCCTAAGTTATCATTATCCGAAATAGATGCACTAGATAAGTCCCAAGTTGAATGTCTTGTCTCATTCGGAGACGAAGGTGGCGGCATATTATATCAAATTTAACCGTTTCACTTTGAACACAAACATGTATTTTTAGTACCGTGCAACTTCTATTTTAATATATACTGCTATTTTCTTAACTAGACAAATTAATAGCAATAACCTTTTAGTTGAAAATCATATTCAATATCTACTCTCCGTAATATTATCCCATACGATATCGCAGCGTAAAATGTATCATGTCAAAAGCTTACGTAATACCGTTTCACATAAAATTCATTTCTCAGCGGTATCGTGTTACAAGTCATAATTGAAGTGTTCTATGGAAACTCTAGGTCTTTATTAAAATAAACATTTAAAATTTATACCTATAGATTGAATTACCGAAATAGCATATTACTTTTCTAATAGATTGAATTAAAGTAAGCCATAGATTATCCAACTCGGGATATATTATAAGTAGAAACATAAACAATGGAGGATGGTGACACGACCAACGGGTCCATTTATTTGTGTATAAAGCAGTTTAATGCCAGGTTAGGAGATGAGATTAATATGAAGCCTGGGGATAAAATAGAGGTACTTGCAGATGATAGTGAATATAATGATGGATGGTTTATGGGGAAGAATTTGGAGACTAATGAAGTAGGACTTTATCCTAATTCATTTACTCAAATATTACACGATAAACCTGAAAACGGACTCTTAAGAGCACGTTCAAGAAGAGTTGGGAATATTTCAACTAAAAATATGACTCCTTCAGCAAGCCAAACTAATTTGGCGGATATAACAGATTCGGTGGAGCATTTAAATATATCTAATAAGTCAGCTAGTAAAGATGTAAACAGTACTATGAATGATATTGATCAAGCATTGAAAGAGTTAAATGGAAATTCTAGTTATGAAGAGGATACAGGTAATTTTAAGAATGGACATCAAAGAGTTATTTCGACTCTGTCTTTTACTGATGACCTTAACCCTTTAGATGTATTAAATTGGACACCGAAGCAAGTATCATCATACTTTGCGCTAGTATTGGGTTTTGATATGAGTGTTGCTGGTAATTTTGCTAGACATAAGATTACTGGTGCCATTTTAATTGAGTTGGACTTAGCTCACTTGAAGGAATTAGATATGGATTCTTTTGGAACTCGTTTTGAAATCCATAAAGAGATTGAAAGGTTAAGACAAATGGCTAAAAGGGTCCAACAAAAGAAATTTGGAAATGAACATAAGAATAGTACGGGTAATGTAAATGGCGAAGATGAATTTGTAAGCCCCCCAGCATCGAAAAATCCTTCTCCATATAAGTATAATACCAACCCTAATAATTCTGACGAAGATGCAATAACAAGCCCTTCTCAAAATCCTTCGCAGAATTATAGCAGCTTACTAACACCTTCTCAAAATCATAGCAGCTTACTAACACCTTCTCAAAATCATAGCAGCTTACTAACACCTTCTCAAAATTATAGTAGCTTACTAACACCTTCTCAAAATTCATATAACTCAAATTCGTATGATAACTCAAATTCAATAAATAATAGATCCAAGAAGCACGAGCGGAAGAGATCACAATCCTTGGATGATATACCAAATGCAGACAAGCGAAAAAGTTTCCTTGATTCTCCAGAATTTGCTTCTCCTAGAAAAGCCCCAGAACCACCCACTGCAAGTCCATTAAATACTTCCTTTAAATTCGGAGAAAGTAGTAGTCCATCACCAGCAGCCGACAAGAACTTTTACAGGACGCGTACTAATGCTTCTAGTACTGGTCTAGGTATTGTTCAGCCTAGTGGAATCACAAGGCCAGCTTCCTCTGTTTATGATATGTCTGTCTCATCGATTAAAAAATCACTTGGCCCAAACAATCATAGCAGAGAGCCTAGTCACTCTAGAAACTTATCGGTCACTTCAGGAGGACACCACCGAAGACATTCATCTTTATTTCTGTTTTCTCATCATAATGATGACCACGAGGACGCATTAAGTATGAATAAACAGTCCCGTTTTAGCCCTGAAAAGAGATTAAGTTCTCCTACAAAACTTATTGGAAGACTTCCTTTATCTCCAATGAAGAAAGATGATGATCTAACTAAGATATCTACTAATGAAGAAGACATTGATAATGTGGGATTTTCCCCTAAAAAACTGAAATCATTGTCATATAAATTAGCAAATGCCAAGAACGAAAAAGATGATAAGAGATCTGTATCTGATTCTACGGTTAAGAGATTCAAGAACTTAAGAACAACGTCTACACAAAATTTTAAGAATTTAACTAGCTCTAAAAAGCTGAAGACATCTGCATTTCAGGAAGGTATTAGGGAAATTACACCAGACGAAGCAATCAAGACTGCTAACTTCAGTGGTTGGATGGGTAAGAAATCTGGCAGTACTCTAGGATGGAGATCTAGATACTTTACATTACATGGAACTAGGTTATCTTATTTTACATCCTTACGTGATAAAAGGGAGAAAGGATTAATCGATATAACTGCTCATAAGGTTATCCCTGTAAATTCCAGTAATGATAATTCTAATGATAAATATCTTGCATTTTATGCGTCATCTACAGGCTTTGGTAGATATTGTTTTAAACTAGTTCCACCCTCACCTGGATTCAAGAAAGGGCTAACTTTCACCCAACCAAAGACCCATTATTTTGCAGTTGAGACGCAAGAAGATATGAGGTCTTGGCTCAAAGCTTTAATGACTGCCACCATTGATATTGATGATAGCGTACCTGTAGTCAGCAGTTGCTCTACTCCAACAGTTACCTTAAAACAAGCACAAGAACTTTTAGCTAAGGCCAGAGAACAGAATAGATTAAAGGATGAAGAATTAAGAGCTAAGGGATTCTTGAGAGAGGGGTTTATTGATGATACTTTATACAATGAGTCTAACGACGCAATTACGTCAGTCGACTCGTCTCTTTCTCCAACGACTGATTTCTTAGATGATACTACTAATACTTCTAACATAACTCAGCCAAAGCTCTTTGTTGATACAACAACTCCAAAAGAGCAAAAAGCTCCCGTGACCCCTGTACTTTCTACTCAACAGGGATTTTCATCACCATATCTAATGGCAGCAGGACTAATATCACCAAGATCGGGTACAAGTAATGGAACAAACTCTCCTGGGGAAACCCCTATGTCAAATGGCAAAATAAATGAAAACCCCAATGACGTTGACTCTCCAGCTAGTGTCGCAACACTGAAATCCGTGTTTTCAAATGGTAGTGGAAGAGTTGTTAGTGGCAAAAAGAAGAAGCATAACAGTGATAAGATGTTATCTTATGTTAGTGATGGTTCTGGTAAACATTCTTTCGTTTTAAAAAATAAGAAATGAACAAATCATACGATCTCCAAATGGATTTTGAGTGTTGGCAGATTTCATAATTGCTAAGGTATCACTCAATTAATGAAATATGTTTTTTATATCTTTAATATGTATTTTTAGCTAATTTTAATCCCTAGTAATGATTAATAGTAATATAAATGATAATACCGTTACACCATTGTATCATTATTTATTGCACGTGATACTTCTATTTGTTTTGTACACAATAAAGATAGTGGAATTAATATTATCTACGAAGTTGAAGACGCTAGAAAGTGAAGGTATTTAGTTAATATATTCAACAAATAAACATGCAAGGTGGCTTGGATCAAAACTTTGTCCATCAACAGCTTAGGTCCATAGTAATCCACTCGCTAGACAACTTTAATTTCAAAAATGCTGAGTTTGCCTGTGAGAGATTGCTTACATTAGACAGTGATAATCCAGATTTTATCTATCTATATGCTCTAACTCTATTTCGTCAAGATAAATTCAAGTCATGCTATAATAAGCTAGCTGATTATCTTGCTGCAAACCATTTGGGATGCTCATATTTGTTTGCTAGAAGCTGTTTAAAATTAAAGAAGTACAAAGAAGGAATATACCAACTATTAAAAATAGCCCATTTATACAATGAATTGTCTATTGATGGTGATAACTGTATTTTATTTACTACGCCTCAACAGAGATATTATTATGAATTCCAAAGACCTATATATCCTGATTCTTCTACCATTTACCATTTATTAGGTAATTTGTATAAGGGGATTGGTGATATAAAGAACAGTTGTCTTAATTATGGAGAGTCTTTGAAATATAATCAATTTAATTTTGAAGCATTTCAGGAATTGTGCCGTCTAGGGGCTGATGTCAAAATTAAATCCATATTCAAATCAAATAATTCCTTCAATACGCAACTTGCTAATCGTGAAAGTGAAATTAATTCTAATCCTAATATCGAATTCAGTAGCATATCAAATCCTTTTAGTGTTTCAGCTACTGGTGAAACACCTACCATACATCCTGATGACACGTTCAATAATGCATTATCCACTCCACGCGTGAAACCGACATCAATGCCAGAAGCACCTTTACGAAAGTCTAATATAAATGCCAATAGAGCTTCTTCGAATCAATTTGAATTTGCAAAACCTAACCATATCACTGATTCTGTCGAGAAGAAATCAAAACGTGAAAGTGCCTACTCCAGAATAACATCAAGATTAATTTCTCAACCCTCAAATAATGCAAAATCAAATGAAGCTAATGCATCGTTAAAAAAACCTAATATTCGTGCAAACTTAAAAAGAAACATAGCTAGTAGTTTAATTTCCAACTCCCGCATTGATTCACATCCATCGCATATATCATTGGTAGCCTTAAATGAGATTGAAGATAGTTCAGCTTATTTATTGAAACATTATATGACGTTTGCAAAGGCATTTAAAAGTTTGAGTAAATATGATTGTTATAAGGCAATAAGGATTCTAGAATCACTACCAGAAAAGGAAAAGGAAACACCTTGGGTTTTAAGCAAATTGGGTAGACTACACTATGAAATAGTAAACTACAAGCAATCAGAATACTTTTTCGTGAAACTAAGAAAATTGGATAGAACTAGACTAGAAGATATGGAGTATTATTCAACTCTTTTGTGGCATTTACAGAAAAAAGTAGAGTTGACATATCTTGCTAATGAGCTTCATGATCTAGACAGTAATTCTCCCATCACTTGGTGTACCATAGGTAATTTGTTCTCTTTGAACAGAGAGCCAGACGAAGCCATCAAGTGTTTCAATAAATCCATCAAACTAGACGAAGATTTTACGTATGCTTATACATTGAAAGGACATGAATACTTCAGTAATGATAACTATGAAATGGCATTGGAAAATTTCAGATTGAGTTTGTTAATTGACCCCAGACACTACAATGCATTGTATGGAATTGGTATGGTGTACATCAATCTTGGTGAATACCAAAAGGCAGATTACCACTTCCGGAAGGCCGTTTCTATCAATCCGATCAATGTCATATTAATATGTTGTGTAGGAATGGTAATGGAGAAGTTAGGCAAGAAGACTTTAGCTTTGAGACAGTACGAATTGGCAAATAAGTTACAGCCGTTGAATCCATTGCCAATTTTCAAGAAGGCTCAGCTATTATTTTCTATGCAGCAATTTACACAAGCCCTTCGGTTTTTCGAGACTTTAAGAGAATTGGCACCGGATGAGGCATCAGTCCACTTTTTATTAGGACAATTGTACAATATCCAGAACGATAAATTCCTGGCTATACGTGAATTCACAATAGCTTTAAACTTGGATCCTAAAGGTAATTATTTAATTAGAGAAGCAATGCAATCCTTGAAAGATTGATCTATATATAGAGTATGGTGCTATTTTTAATCGCGTATATAAATTTCAACAATGAGATTATTTATCTGGGAAAATGCCACAAAAAGAATTCTTACTTCCGAGCATTTTTTTTTTTAGTGTTTACAGTGAATCTATTCAGATCAACAGAAAATAATAATACACATAACTTCTGTAAAGTAGTAGGTATATTGTTGAAGATGAAAATATTTTCCATATTTTACATCATATCGATAATCTACGCATTGGATTTGGGGTTTTCACAAACTTACTACCGAAATGGAGATCTGGTCGATTTGCTTGTGAATAAGGTAGAATCAGATCACACACAATTACCATTTGGCTATTATGATTTACCTTTTGTTTGTCCCCCTGGTAAACTGAGCAAGCCAAGAAGATTGTCTTTGGGAGAAATCTTACGAGGTGATAGGAGCCGTAATAGTGAATATCAGTTAAAATTTGGTGAAGATGCACCATGTGTTAAACTTTGCTTTGTGAATAATCTACTCTCAGCAGTGACAAAAGCAGATTGGTTGATTAAAAATGGCTATGTTGTACACTGGTCATTAGATGGCTTACCTGGAGCTACTACCTTTGAATCAGATCGTCACAGTTCCAAGTATTATGCAGCAGGATTCCCATTGGGATTCGTCAAAGATGATATAAGCTATATCTACAACCACGTAATGCTTGTTATAAGATACCATCGTGAAAAAGGAGGAAAAAACTCTATTGTTGGGTTTGAAGTATATCCTAAAAGTGTTTCCGATGAAACATGTCCCGGGGCTTCCAAGAACTATAAGAATTTCCCATTAAATGTGAAAGAAATGAGTGAAGATCTGAGGACATTAGTTCCATATACGTACTCAGTATATTGGCGTGAAGATAAATCTATAGATTATGATTCTCGTTGGGATTTATATTATGAAAATGAATCTTCATCGCACCATATCCATTGGATATCTTTCATTAATTCGATAATCTTGTTGTCATTACTTTCCTTAATTGCAGCAGTTATCCTTGTGAGAGCTCTCAAAAAGGATATCCAATCATCAAGCTTACCAACTAATCACATAGACACTATGAATTCTTGGAAGAGCCTAGTCAACGAAGTCACAAACCCACCAAAATACTTTTTAACATTGTCTATTCTTGTTGCTGGTGGAATCCAAGTTCTTGTTTCATCAATTGGAGTCATTTTCATATTCGTGGTAAATACTAAATTTACTGGATCATCGTTCTTTAATAATCATCAGGGAGCTTTCTTCTCCTTCTCTATATTTTGTTTTGTTTGTTCTGGGTTCTTTTCGTCATTTTTTGGTATCCTCCTTTATAAAGTCTTCAATAACGATGCCCCATCTGTTCAATATGATATTCCTAAAATGGCCATTTTATCCACTTTATATTCGGCTTCGATTCCATGTTTTGTTTTGTCGGTTGTCTTGTTCTTGAATTTATTTGTATGGGCCAAGGAATCCTCTAGTGCATTGCCCTTTGGTACAATTGTCGTTTTATTGTTCTTAATATTCGCTGTGGAAGTTCCATTAGGACTTATTGGAGGTATTTTTGGAAATAGATTGAAGTTTAGAATTGACTCGCTTTTCACATCTAATGACAGAAAGCTTGCCTCGCAAGATTTAGAAAAGAAGCCAACTAAAAAGAAGCTGACTTGGTTGCTGAGTAAGATCCTAAGCGTATTTATATTCGGATTGATACCATTTTTGGTTGCTTATGTTGAACTATTATTTATTTTCAACTCTATTTGGTTAGAGAAGACAACATTCTACTACATGTATGGGTTTTTATTCTTGACCACTATCATTTTGATCATTGCAATTGCCGAATCCAGTATAATTGCAACATACGTTTCGTTAGCAAACTACAACAACCCTGATTGGCAGTGGTTATGCTTCAGAGTTGGGTCTGCGGTAGCTTGGTACATTTATGGTTATTCAATCTACTATTTCGTGTTTTACTTAAATGTCATCGACTTCATAAGTGCTTTCCTTTACTTTTCATACATGGCATTGGCTTCTATACTTATTGGGATAAGTTTTGGTGCTGTTGGAGTGATCACTGGATTAATATTTGTTAGAACCCTTTACACAACAATCAAAGTTGACTAGTCATATTTACCCTGTATAATATATATCTTAATATTCTTAGAATATTTGCTAATTATAATATTAATAAATCATAAAGACATTTATTGAATTTTGAATATGAATGTGAGCTTCTAGTTAGAAATAAAAATATTTAAGAATATCTTATGTTACCTAATCTAAGGAAGAGGCACCAGTAATAATATCAACTAATTCGTTGGTAATGACAGCTTGTCTGGTTCTGTTATACAAGATAGAGTAAGAGTTAATCATATCACCAGCATTCTTAGAAGCGTTATCCATAGCATTTCTTCTGGAAGAAATTTCAGAAGCATGACCTTCAGCCATGGCAGTTAAAAGAGAGTTGGTTAAGTTAAATTCGGATAAAGTTTCGGAGATATCTTCGTTTTCTAATTCGTACTTAGATAAACCTGGGGCTTTTTCAATAGCATTAGCACCGTAAACTGAGAAAGTAGATGGTTCAAAACTGACACCAGAAACGAACTTATTGTAAAGAATTTCAACATTATCATAGTCACCTAACTTCTTAATTTCGTCAGCAATTAAAGCAACTTCAACAAAGGTTGGTGGGGCCTTACCAACACCATTGATAGCTAACTTAAGTTGTTCAGAGTGGGTTCTTAATAATTGAAGCTTAACTTTATCACCAATGGTAACTAAATCAGTAGAACCTTGTAATTCAGCAATTCTTCTTCTGGCAGCCTTAGAGATTTGAGTGTGAATAGAACCACATAAACCCTTATCAGAGGAAACAACAACTAACAAGTTCTTTTCTGCATCAACTTTTTCTGGTTCAGCGTTGGCGTAGAATTCAGCATCAGACTTATTGTATACTCTAGAAGAAGCCATTGCTCTTTGAGCTTGGGATAAACGAGTAGAAGCAACAACGGCCATAGTCTTTGTGATCTTTTCAATGTTCTTAATAGACTTAAGACGCATTTCAATTTCACGTAAAGTAGCATAGTTTCTAAATATTTGTTAGTACCTTCATTCTCTTAAATAAGCAATTTCGTTGTCTACGTAAATCACAAAAGATTATTCCCCAAATTTCTGAACACTTCTACATTTTTGATTTCAAAAATTCGACAAATCTCCAAATTTTTCATCTTGTGTCTAATAAGTTATACTGAAAAGTAGTCAATTGAATCATTTCTCATCCAAAAAAAGTATAGGCTATATTTCAGGTCAACGAAGCCATCAATTCTCCATAACGATCTTTCTTTAATATTATTATCCCTCTATTTCCAACTGAATAGTGTCATTTTTCACATTTATACAATCGAAATCTACGTAAATCCACTTTGTATAAATATACATACCTAGCACCCGAGGTACGGGCAACTTGAGCGGCACCTAAACGAAACATATTCTATTAGTTTTGACTTATTGAGTTCGTTAAACAAAAAGAATCGATGTTTTTAACAAACCCAATCCAACACTAGAATTTAGAGTTGTTCGGATTCCGGTGAGGTTTTTCGTTGAGCAAATTTGATTGGCCAATTATTCGCCAATATACACGACGGCAGATGAATTTGTGCGCGTGACTGGAGTATACTGAATCTACGTGTTGCTTGAAAGATTGCAATATCTTGCAAATATAGGTATGACTTCGTTTCTAGCCCTTCAAAATAAGACTAAGATCTAGAAATAAACTCATTAAGGTTCAATGTTTAATTAGGATGTGGTGTTATTCATTTACTATTGGTATTTATCATAATGAAATTTAATGCAAATTATATCGCTTACTCAACTACAGTCAGTAATATTAGTAAGTTTATAGCTGTAGTTATTGTATTAAATGTGTATCTCTTTTTATAATGGACTGAGATAGTTAGAGTGGGACATTATATGCAAATGGCCATGTAAATGATTAAATTTATATCAATACCTATAGAGAAATGTAATTGGAATAACCGTAATTAGCTAGTAGATTGAGAGGAATACAAAAAAATAATTATAGTTATATTTAAATTCTTATTTACTCTAATAACAGTTTAACCAAGATTTCATTAAGGTATAGACCTTTAAAAACAACATGCACTCCTAACTAGAAATAAATATTATTACTATAGTACTAGAAAATGGTGTCAAGTATATGTAAATAAATAAAAAGAAATATTACACCATACAGCAGAAAGATGTGCAGATGTTACTGGGTATACAATATACCCATAAGTAATAGACATAATACGAGTAACTGAAAAACGAAAAAATGTCTATTTGAAGATGTAAATCATTCAGATGAAAGATTTTTATGATAATATTATGCATTTTGAAAAATGGAGAGTCCATTATTGTACATGACGATAGCCTACCTACTTGGATGGGTCATTCTTTTGGTATGCTAAGTAACCTTCCAAAGGATAAGTTTCAAGCATTTTCATGTACTTCAATACTAAAGGTCTGCAGTTCTTTTGAGCATCTTGACCATGATATAACTTACATTTTCTCAAAGCTTCGTGGGTGACCTTTAAGGAATGGGTTCTTATCCATTGTTCTCTAATCATAGATGTTCTGGCATTTTGGACAGCTGGGAAATCATCGTAGTCAATGTCGTCGAAAGATACTAAGTCTGGTCTTTTATGTTCACTGTAGTTGTCTAATGCTAATTTAAAATGTTAGTATATGCTTCATTTATATGAGCTGATGATTATATACTTACCCATTTTATATTGCGTTCCCGTATGTAAAAGATTGAGTCTTCACTACTGTGTATTATTCTATTATTTCATTATAAAAGATTGATTTTAACTGGATATCATTTTGAACATGGACACGAATTGAAAAATTACACAAGATTGAATGATCATGTGATTTGTATTTCTTGAGAAGTTGACATTTTCACAGACTTCTGGGGTTTTTGAGTATTCTATTTTTGGGTTAATTAAACAAGTTAAGAAGTTGAGTAATTGTGTTTATTAACGTGTGGAAGACTTGTTAAGAATGGAAGGAAAGTCTCTCTTGAAGTTTAATGCTAAATGGATTGCAATTGCACATGCTGCTTGTGCATATTCAGCATTTCTATCAGCATTGATTGTCGGCTGTTGGCTTCATTATCATAAAATTGTTCAAAACTCTTCCTGGGGATATCCAGATGAGTGGTTTCCTAGTGTTTCCGCCACTATTGGAGACAGGTATCCTGAGAGATCGATTTTCCAAATTATGATTGCACTTACCTCGGGTCCTAGATTCCTACTTTTATTATTCAACTTTATAAGATTATACAAAGAAAAATCTGTTCTTCCATACCTTGCGATATTTTCTGGAGTTGTCAGAACGTTTACATGTGGTGGATGGGTATACATTACGTCGACCGATGATATGGACTGGCACAATATCTTTATGATTAGTTACATTTTCTTAACAATTCCCTGGACTATCTGTATCAGTAAATTATCCCCTCCAGAATCATTGGCTAGGAGAAGTAGAATTTTAACTGCATGGCTATTCTTCCTTACATTAGCTCCACTTATTTATTGGTTCATTCAACATAAGGTTCACGATAGAGCTGGTGCTTATTCGGTATATGCTTATTTTGAATGGTCTTTGATCTTATTAGATGTGGCATTTGATACTTGCTCTATTATTGATTTTGCTGATATTGAAATTTCTGTTACTGGAGAGGGATTCGGCCTCTCAAAAGTGGTAAAAGAGCCAAAAAAGGAATCTACAAAATCTAAAAAACAGCAGAACATTACTGAAGATTTTACTATGGTTGAATTTATAGCCAATATTATTAATTCCGCTATGTTTTGGACCATAATCACAGCTTTATTGGTGTGTGTATGGTATTTCCCACTCTGGCATATGGGGCTCTCTGGATATGAAGTTGTTGTGATTTCATTTTTTGTTGCACCAATTTTCATTGCTATCCCATTCATAAGGAATTTATTCATGAGATTTCCTTTTTTTTCTAGATTTTTATCAGTGATGTTGGGTATTGGTTCTTATAAAATAGAAGAACCAGAAACACGTTTATTGCTTATTACATTAGGTACTACATTTTCCATTATTTCATTTTGTGTTGAGTTTTATTCTTTCTATGGCAATAGTGTTAAATTCAATTCCTATGGTATTACATTCATGTTAGGCTTATTGGCAACTTCTATCATGAAATTTAGTTCTTACTCAAATAATCCAGTGTGGCCCATAATGCACAAAGAGAATGGTGGCTATAATGAAGTAGGTATTCTCGTTGGTTTGTTAGGTGCTTTTTTCACGCCATCTTTGGCCGCTCAAATTACACCTAGTAAACCTCAAAGAGTAGGCGGATTTTTCTTATTGTCTGCTATTGGATTTGGTGGTTACTTCTTCTCTTTACATTCTTTCTTGAGTGATTCCGCTACATTAGCATTATGGACATGGGAAGGTTATCCAATTAGAGGCCCTACTCCAATAACGGGAGCCTTATATCACATTGGAGCTGTCATATTAGGTATTTTTGCTTCATTAAAATTTAATCCTGATATTTTTTCCAGCAAGTACTATAATTTCATTGTTGGAGGTATTAGTGCATACGTGCTTTATGCGTTTAAGAATTGGGAAGGCTATATTGGTGCCTTAATTTACCTGTTCTATTTGACTACTTTGTGCCCTATTATCTTCCAATCTTTAGTTGGTTATAATCCTAGTGGAGTCTTCTTTGTGGGATTTTTGTTTAGTGTAATAATTTCATTAGCTAGTATTTGGATTGTTGCATATGCATTTGTTCCCCTTGGTTATTTGTTAAGAGAAAGAACTGATATTGTATTGGGTGTTTCTTACTTTATGATTTTATGTGGTGTGTTTAATTACAACTTAAGAAAGAACGCCTCAAATATCGTTAAAATAAACTTATCAACTGTTAAATTGCTCAGAAATTCATTAACGATTATTTCTGTATTTGTGGCCATAGCTATTTCTATCTTCTTCAGAAGATATACGAATGAAGTATTTGTTCCATACAACGCAGATTCGAGGACATTTACTACCGGTATATGGTGTGTGCATTTCGGATTAGATAATGATATGTGGTCAAGTGATACTAGAATGAAAAACTTAATTGCTGATGCAGAAATAGATATTATTGGACTCTTAGAAACTGATACACAAAGGCTCATTGGTGGTAATAGAGACTTCACTCAAAAAATTGCCGAAGAATTGGGAATGTATGTTGATTATGGTCCTGGTCCTAATAAGCATACTTGGGGTGCGGCTTTATTATCTAAATTTCCTATTCTTAATTCTACTCATCATTTATTGCCATCTCCAGTAGGTGAATTAGCCCCAGCTATACATGCCACTCTTGATATTTATGGTGAATTGGTAGATGTTGTTGTTTTTCACTCTGGTCAAGAAGAAGATGTAGAAGACCGTAGATTACAAAGTTTGGAGCTTCAGAGAATTATGGGTGGCTCTAACAGACCTTTGGTTTTATTAAGTTATTTGGTAACCACTCCTTTGGAAGGTAACTATAACACTTACGTAAGCGAAAAATCAAGGATGTATGATATTGATAGTACTGACTGGGATAGATGGTGTGAATATATTCTTTTTAGAGATTTAAAGAAAGTTGCATATGCTAGAATTTCAAGATCTACTATCACTGATACAGAATTACAAATAGCAAAATTCAGATTATTATCTGAAGAAGAGCGTAACGAAAATAATTTAGATTTCTTATATGGTAACCATTTCATTGATGAAGATCAAGTCGATGAAAACTTACGCTTACCACAGAAGTTTAGGGGAGATGGTATTAGAGGTCATAGATATCATGTTTTTGATGAACCAAGATATTTTGCTTTGTAAGGAACTCCACGGAATTTAACGAACTGAATCTTGTTATCATCAATTAGTTTAGAATATTTATAATTAATATAGATAAGGTGAGTTAGATAATAAATTACACAAAAACGTTATATCAATTGAAATGTGACTTGAGTTTGAAATATTTATATTGATAAGACAGGGTTCTACGAATAATAATAAAAGGAGTGAATCAAGTATATAGAAATATATGGAGGGGCCAAGCAAAATGCTGGAAACGGGTGATAGTTATGATAATAATCTGAGAAGAAAAACTCTACATGAACAGTTGCAGGAAAGTAAAGGTACGTAATGACTAAAGTATAATGTAACAATCAATACCATTCTAACATTTACATAAAGAATTGAAGCAATTGGAACATCAGAAGATGTTGGAGTCTAAGAATTCATCCTATAAGTTAGATGATGCTTCAGCAGAATTCTATCGAAAACTTCAAGCTGATGAATTAATGAAAGAGAAATCGATTAAAGAGAACGAAAGGATAGAGCTAGAACAGTTTTCTAAACTACGTCAGGATTCCCTTAAACAAAAAAAATCTGTGGGATCTGTTAAGTATAATCTAAAGTTGAGCTCGACAAAAATCAAGCCTACTCCAATTATAAAGAAGAAAAATGAATCTCGGAGCAATGTAGAAAATATAAGTCTATCAAGCAGTCTAATGGAAAAAGGTGGTAAATTAAACAATAGAATAAAGGGATCAAATATTATTGAGAGCTCCGATGTGCAGAAATCCAAAACTTCCTCTAGTTCCACAACTCAGGAAGAAAATCCTAGAAAAGAACCATTACAGCCATTACAGCCTATTTTAGCAGAATATGGCTCTTCTGAAGACGAAATTTGACCATAATAATTAAATCAGAATTCTTTATCTCTAGCTATACTTAAAATCAGCTGGGTCGTGTGCAGGATAATATAATATTTCGAATTTTTCAATTTGTTGAAATCATATATATGCTTAATACTTGATACGTTATTTGAAATGTTTGGGTCTATCTTTCAAAATGCCCAAAGAGCCATACTTTCTAAAAAACCAATCCTCAATATGATGATACAAACAAGAAATAAAATGAAGACACATAAAGCTGCAGCTAAGAGATTTATCAAAACTGCTGATGGTTTTAAGAGAAAACAGGCTGGAAGAAATCATGGTAATGGTGGTTTCAGTAGTAATTCCATTCGTCATTTAGATTCATTCACTACAGTTACATCTAAAGGTGGTCATTTGAAGAAATTAAAGAAGTTTTTATAAACTAATCATGCAAAATATTTTTATAATTTGCTCCATTATGTATATTATTAGCTCTTCAGGCCAAAGAGGATTTCAGTAATACATAGTATGCATAACTACTTGTATATATTAATTAATAAGAATGCAATTTCATTAAATCTATCTATGTGCTTTTATGTTCTATTTCTTTCCATTCACCGTCAATTTTTTTTAATTCAGCTGTAGGGAAATAATGGTAATTCGTTTTAACCGAAATAGCAATTGGGACTCTATCAAAAGATACAAGTCTTAATTTGATATATGTATTGTCAGGAATGTCTTTGACAACATTAATAAAATCTTCCAAATTATTGGTTTCAATATCATTGACATGAGAGATAAAACTATTTGTGGCAATTCCGTACTGTTGAGCTGGACCTCCAGAACTTTTCTTAGTCACATATATTCCTGATGGTATACTCTCCATAATTTGGCAAACACTATGATGAGGAGCTTGCAAGAGAGCACCACACCAGAAAGCAGCATGAGAAGTATTCAAACTGCTGGTTTCGATAGTTGGAACATTAATATCTAATTCCTTCTTTTGTCTAATAACTTTGAAATTTAAGCTATCTTTATGGTACATAGTATTGAAATCTCTCATAGTCGTAACAATAGAATCATCAACTGATAAAATAATATCACCAGCTTTAAGTGGGTTGGGTCTTTGATTCTTGAAGTAACCTGAAACTCTTTTAACAGTTAAGAACTTCATTTCATCTTCACAGACTTCTTCAAATTTTATGATCCATTTTTGCGGAACACCTCTGCTTCTACAAGCTAAAATTGGAAGGGTCGAAAATTCAGCATCCAAGATTCTAAGATTATCTGGAACTTTATTTGATTTCAAATTCTCGATAACTTCGGTTAGATGAGTTACGTCTAAACCCATTTTATATAAGACATCTGAAGATTGATCACAATTAGACTCACCTAAGTAAGTTAACCAGAATGCTCTAATAGTACCATCAGAGTCAGCAAGGACACCGGTACTACATTCTTGACTAAGCTTATTGTCAACAATGATAGTTTCTAGATTTGTTCCTCTATAACGAGGAGATAATGGATTTGGTGGAATATTAAGGGAAGCAACAGAACTAACAGTAACATCATCTGCAACTAATCTTAAATTATGATTATAGCCAACAAAATATGCCTTTTCACCTCTTCTTAAACGCTTGTTACTAAATTTAGGAGTTTGAACGCCCGCTAACACAAGTTTAGGTTCATATTTCACAATAGCATAATTTAAATTAGGGTGTAAGAATACAGCTTTTGCTGGTACATCAATCGACTCAGCAAAAACAAGAAATATATCACACATGTCATGCGGTACAAATTTTCTGGATACCAAGACATAACCGTTCGTAGCATCAAGGACAACACCATATCCAATTTCTTTCCTAAGAGGAGGGGAATCAATTGGAATAGGTGATATTGTCCTTACTTGTACAAAAGAACGAACCAACGACGAGCATCCTTCCTTGAATGGGATATCTATAAATTTAGCATTTCTAGGCTCGTTTTCAATTGGTGGCAATGCTTTCTCTTGAATATCAGTAAAATCCCATAAACCAGTTTTATCGTTTCTTTTGGCTAATCTAAAAGACGATTGCCAGTGTCTGTCAATATAAACCAGGTTAACAGATTCAGTATGCAAATCAGTGACATGTCTATAAGTGAGAGGTACATTCTTTTTATCTGGAATAGATTTCATAACTTCAATAAATGCATCCAAGTTTGGAGTTGGCTTATCATCAACTGTCTCAAGTATCCAACCGTTTTTCTCGTAAATAGCAAATTCGAAGGAGCCAGATGCGTCATTAATGAATACACCTCTAACAGGAATTGCATAGCACCTTGCCACCTGATAAGAAAGATCATTAAATGATGCACCTGCCACCTCAACATACCTATCAGGAGTGATGGCGTGTAAGTCACCAATCTTAATATTTATAACAACTTCTTCGCCGCATCTATGAAGAACAAATTTTAATTCTTTTCCGACATTTTCATCTAATATTTCATCTACTCTAACAAATGTAGAGACGTACTCATCATTAATCGAAATAAGAGTATCCCCTTCTTTAATCAATCCATCACCTTGACCCTCAGGTAATATCAACTCTGCTACCAATAATCCAATCTTATCGGGAAACGTTTCTCTGGCTTTTGCCTCAGCTTCTTCCGTCAAGCCTAATCTTCTGCACTCGTCAAAAGGCTTCAATTGCCATTCAACCTGAATATCACCTCTGGTGATTGGTAAATTATTTTGTAAACAACGCAATGTCCTCAACGGTCTGTATACGGGTAAGAAGAAATCAGTAGATGCTTCAGAGGAACCACCTGCTTGTAAGGCAACAGCATAACCTTCTTCGTTAACAACAGGTGAACCTGAGGAACCACCGGATGCGGCTGCTGCTGCTTGTATATATTCAGTATTAAAATCATTATAAGTTAATTCACCATAATCTGGAGCATTTCTATCTAATCTAGAAATGAACCCAGCTAAAATGGATAATTTTTCACCGGCATCATTACCAACAACTCTGATTTCTGTACCCACTTTTGCTGCAGTTGGTTTTAACTCGAGTTGTGAAATTTTCATATGCTTAATTGATTTAGGATCAAATTGTAAGAATCCAAAGTCGTGAATAGGATCACGGTATATAGGTTTGACAACAGCTTCTTCATGGTTATCAAATACCACATAACCGCAAAATGGGCCTGGTCCCACAACATGCCTATTAGTTAAAATATAACCGTTTTCTGAATCAACTACAAATCCTGTAGCTTCACTCACTATAGCAGTCTCTGTGTCAAAATTACTAACTTGTGAGAATTGGATAGACACAACTGACTTCACGACTTTAGTAATAGTTTCCTGCCAACGATTATTATTACTTGTAGATCCAACATCGAATATAGGTTGCGATGCATATGATGAATCAGATTCATCTACTTCATCTGTGTAATATCCATTTTCTTGGGTGGTTGTTAATGTTACCTTCTTAGTAGATTCTCTATCGACTGAAGTGTCCGATAGTTTTCTCTTTGATTGGTTAAAAGTCATTTAGCGGCAAAAAGTATGCTAGATTAAATGTGTAAATTTAGTCTCTATTGAATATAATAACAGCTTAAACTCTAGATATGATATAAAACAGTCAGATCAACTCAAAAAAGATATTATACAATATTCTGATAATGTGTTACACAAGTAAATTATAGAATATACGTATTAGTATTACATTTATGCTATCTATGTATTTTACATAATTTGAAAAATTTTCGAAGTGCGGGTAACTAAAGTAGTTAAATAGATTATAGTTTGTTTAATACCCTTTCAGTCCAGGTTTTGTAGTACTTATTTTGAGCTTCTGAGTCTAAAAGTTGATTACCTGTAATCATACTGCCGAATCTTTCAGCAAGCTCCCACCCCTCGCCAATTTTTGTTTTGATTTCTCTAATTCGGATCTCATCCTCAAGCTCCCCATAACCATAGATGTATCTCTTTTCTAATTCAATGATCCAAGGGGTATCCTTGACGGAATCTTCTATAATATTACACCATAAGAGCATATTCCACTTCATAAGCCCTCCCTTTTGATATTGGAATAATTGGTTTTGAAACTGAGTTTTTGCACCAATTTTCTTCTCAAGTAGAACCTTATTGATCCTCACATATGCCGCATATACCATACCACATCCAAGTAGCCATTCACTTTTCTTAGTAAATTTGTGCTTATTCTCTAGAAAAGTTTCAATCATCATTGGGGTAATATCTGCTGGAATATAGAAATTGTTACAAAAAGAGATAAAGTCCGGAATTGTAATATGCTTCTTATCGTACTTGTAAATTGTTTGTGATCCAACGGGAGAAGAACCTATTTTAGGATTGAATGGAGACTCTTCATCATTCAATAACTCACTAGACTTGCGTTTTTTCTTTGGTTCCGAATCTTCATCCCGCAATGCTTGTAATCTCTTTAATGGCGAGCTTATCTTCACCTTAGTCAGGTTTGGAGTTTGGAATTTCAAAGGCGAAGTATGATGCAATTTTGAAGGAGTTGAGAGTGGTGTGGAATAATTAGAACTTTTTGAAGGTGATTTTTGTGCTCGAGGTGAACCAAGTGGTGTAGAAGAAACTGATCTGATTTCCCCCATCAAATTAGCCCTGAAATCATCTAATATTTTATCTACAATCTTAGGTTGAGCTGGGATTTTATTTTGCACTGGTTCCGGTAAATCAAACATATTCTGATATTTCTCCACTGCTAAGTATGCACATATATGGTATCTTGCTACTTCAGATCTATTAGGTAGCAGTGGTTTCTTTTGCAAGCTTATTTGGTACAAAGAATCGATGTATGACAATAATTGAGGCTGTACATCAGCCTGATGAGTGGGTATAACATCCTTTAATGACTGCTTTGCCTGCGAAACATTCATTTGCAATTATAGTATACTTAAATTCGAAGCTAAACATCATTATACTTTGGAACTGCCATCTTAAAGTTGAAAAATAATGCACATATGTTGGTTTTTGTGTAACAATAAATTGGTACCAAAAAATCTTCAAAATAAAGATTAAACAGAGGATATCAGTTATACCCTGTTATATTATCTAAGTCAATT